>MU747073.1:12012-22180 GCA_026770625.1 Nicotiana glauca | reverse complement strand
CCCCAATTAACCTTACCCCTCATTACCCACTCCAACCACACGACCTAACCCCCTTTTCTCTCTATTCTCTCATCTTTTTCATCTTCATCTTCTTCCTCCCAAGCCCTAACCCCCATTCTTCCCCAGATTTCTTCTTCTTCAACTCTCTCATCTCATCTACAAGGTAAGCTTTCTTATCTTCTCTTCTCATCTCTTCTCTTTTCTTCAAATAGTCAGTGTAACATTAGTTTTCCTAACCCTAGATTATGTTGTAGTGTATAACTTGTATCTTTTTCTTGGTTTTCTCTTTTATTTGCTTCTTTTAGCCATTGTTGATGATTAGATGTTGGGTTTCATGGTGCTTAACTTGTGGGGGAGATTTGTAATGTGTTTGGAGACCTAACAACAATTTTAGGGCGAAGTTTGGTGGTTGGGCCTATATGGCCGAAAATTTGGGGATGTGTTGTACATTTTGGAGCAATTTGTGCTCATCTTAATTGGTTGTGGTGGTGGTAGTTGACATATTTCACTGATGAAGGGTTGTGTGGGGTATTATGGGAGAATTTGACATGTTGATAGTGGTGTGGAGTAATAGTAGTAAGGGTTGGCCAATTGGGGCCACTTAGCAATTGGGTGTTTTGGCATTGTTTGGCCAACGATAACTGTTAGTGTCATCGGATGGCGAAGTTTGATTAACCATTTGAATGGCCCATCTTAGGATGCATCTGATAGTTGCCCTGTCTTGTTGCAGGTACTATGGCACGAAAGAGGCAAAGAGGCTCGACAAGTACTTCCCACGGGCCAACATATGATGAAGCTAGGTTCCAGTCTCAGGGGGCAAAGGACGCATTTCATGCGAAGGCCACGAAAACCTTTGTCCCGAAGATTGCTGTGGATAGGGCTGCCCTCCATATGGAAAGACCAAACATGTATGAGGAGATACGACGGAGGGAGATGGAATTTTTGTTTGATGAGCCTGAAATAGCAAATCCGATGCTAGTCAGGGAATTCTACGCAAACTGCCAGGAATATTTGGGCCGGGAGTTAATTGTGCATGGCAAGGTGGTGGATGCCTCAATCCCTAAGATTTGCCAGGTTTTGCAGCTGCCCCAATTTAGAGGTGATGTTGATCATTATCACGACGCCCATGGGAACTCTTGGGAAACCATGATTGAAGCAATCTGCGTAGATGGTCAACCTACCTGGATACAGGAAAACATCACCCTCCACTCCACGTCCTTCACACACGAGGCCAAGTGCTGGTTCACCATCATTTGCAGCCGGTTCTTTCCCACAAGCAACACAACCGATGTGAACCACATACGGGCTATACTGGTATGGTGCTTTGTCACCAAGTGTGACTTTGATGCGGCGTGACTTATTGGTGATGAAATGATCCTCCGATCCTCGCTGCAGTCTAAGGCATTTTACTTTCCCTCATTGGTGACAACATTATGTCGGCTTAAGGGTCCCACGAGTCCTAATGATGGCACATTGCCTGCAAAGACACCTTTTAGAACTTCTAGGATCTCAGTGGGCAGAGATGCACCCACGACCATAGATATTGATGATGAGAATGAAGCCTCAGCACCAATGGACCCTCCAGGAGGTCCTATGACGGAGCTGGACCCTCTCGGCATCCCCACACTGGGGCAGGACTCTCTCGATCACAGTCCACCTGTCCTATGCTACCTTCTGTGGAGGAGGAGCTCGAGGACATTCGAACCTCGATGGATGGCCTGCATGTGAGGATGGATGCTATGTCTCAGCGACAGGCCCGGTCTGAGAACCGCTTCATGGCGTGGTTCTGTGCTTTGGGTAGAGCTTTTCATGTGGACCCCAGCACGGTCTCCGACTCTGACTGATACTCAGGGAAGTCTTCTTACCCTACTGCTCTTTAATTATGTTATGACATGGGGACATGCCATTATTTTAAGTGTGGGGTGGGAGACTTGTTGGAGACTTGTTGTTGTGTTGTTTTGTAGTGTACATATATATTGAGTATGTTGTAATTCTATAGATGTATTATTGTATCATCTTATACATAACTGACTTGGCCCAACAACAGACACTTGTCGACGGGTCTCTTGAGGGTCAAAGTCGGTTGTTAAAAACATTAAAAACAAAAAAAAGGGTAAAGGACTCTTCCTGAGGACGGACCACTTGGACAGTACTCTTGAGGGAAGTAGTCCACACAGATTTTTTTCTTTTTTATTTTCTTTTCTCTTTTTAGGTAGTGTAGTAATTCCCCCTTGGTTTTTCTTTTGACCACGATTCTTTTCCAAGGGCTTTTTCTTGAACCGGGTTAGGTAGAATTTTTTTTAGGACTCTGAAGACTCTCTTGGATTAGGATGGGTAAGGGCAGGACTGCACCCTTTTGATGTATACACCTACTAATAAGTAAATGAACTTGAGAGTGCGACGTCTAGGCTCATGTGTAGACTCATAATTTGTGCCTTAATCGTGCACACCTTGTCTTGCTTGAATGCTCATATGAGTGTGTGACGAACTAATTCAGAATGAGTTACATGCCAAATGTGTGTGAGAATTACCTGTATTCTGTATTTGCATGTGATACCTAGAACTTTCCATGTGTGTTTGCAAAGCGAAATAGAAGTTGTTTGGTTTTAGATATGATTGAGGCATTTCTTTGTGTATCCAATCTAATTATAAATCCACCTGTACGTATTACCATATTTAACCCCTTTGAGATTAAGCATGTTTCTTTGTTAACCTTGTTATAACTTGCATCCATGTGTTGAATAGCTTGACCCTTTGCCTCCTAAAAGCACTTGAGTTTTTAAAGATTATGTAAAAGTTGAATTATAGAAGGGTGCAATGGTTGTTAAAAAAAATATGTGTGTCTTGAATTATAGAGAAGGACCTTGTAAATATGTGGTCCTACAATAGTGCATAGCAAAAATAAAATTAAAAAAATAGGCCAATTGCACCTAGAAAAGTGGGGATAACTTATGACACAAGTGTGGGAGAATGACTGGGCTGAACACGGAAAATGGATTAAAAGGAAGAATATATTAAAAGTGCTTAAGGAGGTTAGTCACTATATCCAAATATATTCTACTCGTCCCTTAGCCTACATTACAACCAAATAAAGACCTCTTGATCTTATACTAAAACAACTCGATTAGTAGAGTATTACACTAAGGGCAAGCTTATGGTATATCTGTGTGGCATATGAATGTTCTTTGCTGAGAGTGAGTGAATTCTTTCTATCTAAAGTTCTTTGTGCTTGATTCTATATGTGTGGAACTTCTCTCAAATTATTGATGTGAGGGCATGTGATTTAGGAAGAAACATCAAGTCTTCACCTCTGTTAGAGTAACTAGAGTAAGCATGTGTGTGGCATGGCATTAGAGTCTGCATCTGAGGTGTGACAGTTGCACTGCTTAGGTTGTTCTTTCATAATGGCAGGTGTGATATAAAATTGGGTAATTCGTTGAGCGATTAGGCATAGAAGTGTGGTTCAACTTGCTCGAGGACGAGCAAAGCTTTAAGTGTGGGGTATTGATAATAGATGAATTGAACTATGATTAAGCCTCAAAAGAACCACTTTCTTGTAGAGTTTTAATTGTAAAAGTGATAGCAAAATTCTCTTATTAGTGCTTTTCATGTTTTTCAGGTTACATACAGTAGAAGAAGTCTATGGAGTGATTTTGGGATCATTTATGGAAGAAAAAGAAGCCAATCGCACAAAAGTCACCAAATGAACCATTTGAAATACACAAATTACGCCTGGAGGTGAACTGTCGCGGTCCCGGCGTAACCGCGGCCGGACCGCGGCGAGCTGCTATATGAGATTCAGAGAGGCCTTTTGGCCGCGGTCCTAGCATAGGCGTGGTAGGACCGCGGCAGGCGACGGGAAATTGAAGGACTTATGTGTAAATTCTGGAATTTTTAGCCCAAAACCCTATTTAAATACTATAACTCGCCCAAGGGAGGCATGTAACATTATTAGAGAGTACTTTGGCAAGAAAAACAAGTGTGAGAGATCACCCAAAACATCATTGTTTCTATTCTTCTTATTTCTTGCAATTTATGATTATGAACCTTATAGTATTTGATTTTTCCATTGTCATGAGTAGCTAAAAACCTTAATCTAAGGTTTTGGTGGAACCCGTTGGGAATAACTTGGTTGCTTTATCAATATAATTAGATTTGGTTGTTAATCTCTAATTGTTCATTTATGTTTTGATTGTGGATTAGTTGAAAGGGCCCTCAATTATCCGTTCCTATTTATTATGTATCTTCTTGAGAGAGAGTGCATATTTAGGTGATTGTATGAACAACATCACTCCCGGAGTATAGACGAGAGTCATAACCGAGGGTTTAGGGGTTGGATTAGAGATAACGAAACCCCGGGTGCAATCTAAGTGAACCGTATTGTGCAAGTAGCTAGCGTAGCTTGAGAAAGTGTGTCTAGTAGATTATTATAATTACTTGAGAAAGAATTATGATAGATGAAGATTTCATGATTGTTAGAGATAGCTAAATCATAGTTATAGGACATATACAACCAAGGAAAGTACCAACGGGGGAAATCATTGCCTTAGACTTTTTCTATATTGTTTACACATCAAGTTTAGTTAATATTTAGTTATTCATTACTTTCAGTATTAGTTGTTAGATAATCAACCATTATGAAGCAGAAAGTTTGGGAAAACAGGTTGTGTGAATTGAGTAAATCCGGCAGTAGTAATTGATAGGTTAATTCTTTGTGGTTCGACTCTGGGCAGTAATACTCAGGTTATATTTGCAACGCCCGCGTAGTCTTTTGTAAAACTCAGTTGAGCGTGATCAGTAATATTATTATTTATATTAGAAAAGAAAAATTTAAATAAATGAGATATTAGACATGTATTTATAATATGTTACCTTTGATATAGTTGTAGAAAATATATTTACTAATATGAAGATTTAAGTAGTTTAATTCAAAGTTTTAAAAATATTTTTACTCTTTAAAAGTAGACACCTTTCTTTCCTTTTTACAATTTGTTTTGTACTTTATTGTTTTTTCTACAAACATTAATATTGTCTAATTTGAAATAAAGTTATAAAATCCATTATTAAAAATTTTGGGGACCTAAATCAAGGATTTACTAGTCTCCTACTAGAGCCACTTATCCGCCCCTAACATTCTCAATAAAATTTATAGAGTCACACTTAAAATAAGGCAACAATGACAAGAGCATTAAAGGCAGCGAGTTTGTCATTCAGTTACCAAATATGAATGAAGCTGGTTCAACAGTACGTTTATAGTGGGACAGTAGTCTGTAAATAATTGTTGATTGTCAATGAGGGGCGGCTCAACAAAACTGATGGTCTAAACCAAAATATATTAAAAAGACCCTGAAACATCTTTTATAAAATTCATATAATATTAAGACACAAAAAAAACCTACATGACATTGGTATAGTGGTGAGAGCACAACTCATGATGTATGAGTTAGGCGCGCGTCATATGCTATTGAATTCTTCCCTTAAGTGAAAATGGTAAAGGGTGAGCCTATTATTCATCATGTTTTGAACCTTGCGACATTTGCCTCGTGAATTTCTTAGTTAAAAAAGATGAGACACAAAAGAACTTGCTTTCTGGTATGTGGTTCAATCAAATGTGACCAAAAGAAATAGTTAATTCAGAGAATTGGAGTTAAAATTAGAAATAAAATCGTAAGAACCACGAAAAAAGACTATACATAATAAAGAAAGAAATATAAAATTGATGAGAAGATAAATATATTATTTAATTTAGTGAAATCACTCAATCTTATGTCTACAAAATATTAAAAATTATTAAAATTTGAAATCTTTTATTAATAATTATATAAATATAAATTATGAAGCATATATTACTCCCTCCGTTTCAATTTATGTGAATCTATTTTCTTTTTAGTCTGTGCCAAAAAGAATGACCCCTTTCATTATTTGGAAACAATTTACCTTTATACAATGATTTATAGCCACACAAAATATATGTGCCTCATTTTATACCACAAGTTCAAAAGTTTTCTCTGTTTTCTTAAACTTCGTGTCCAGTCAAATAGGTTGGCATAAATTAAAACAGAGGGAGTATATAATAATATAATACCTACTTTTTATTTTTGGGGCCTAAAGCAAGGTTCACTTGCCTTACCCTAGAGCCGCCCTTGCAGCAAAGTATGGCAGAGCAAATCCTGAGCTTAGGAGTCCTCATAGATATTGTGGATGAGGAATGGATGCGAGATACTTTGCCTGAAGATGGTATTATCCTCCTTTGCCTATTTAATTTAATATTATCAATCAATCAACTTTGCTTCAATCCCAAATTAATTGGAATCGGAATCGGAATCGGCTGTATCACTCTTATTGAATGCTCACCCTTAGCGTACTTAAGCTCTGAAACTTGGAACTAGATAGGTGGTGAGTGCTTTGTCTCAATTAGGCAGTACTTCTGTTTGACAGCAAGATACCGAGTCGTGCATCACACATGGAACTCTATGTTGAAGAGAGTATAAACGATAAGTAATTCAGTTAATTATAATTTTTTTTCAATTCAGTTGTCCTTGTAATATTTGATTATATTTCTAGTTATTATTCTTGAATTGCATTTCTAGTTTTTATTTTTCTTCTTAATTTGCACTTTCCTTTATAATCATTTGTTTCACTCTAGTAAATAATTATCATTTGTGGAAAATTAGGGATTCTCTAAAGCTAGAGGTTTTCTCAATCACACACGTATTGCATCTCAGACATATACTTATTGTTGTATATTTTTATAATTTTTTGTCTCATACTTTCATTTTGCATTTGTATATTTTACCCCAACTACTTTAGAATTGATGCATAGTAGAATTTACTGTTGTTGCTTTTACTGCAGATCTCCCGTTACCACCTGTACTACTGCCAAAGACAGACGACAATGAAGACTCAAGTAAGTATTCTTGTATTCATACACTTGAAAAAATATTGAATGTGGGAGTGATTTATCACTTTTGTTTGGGTACGAAATGTTAGATCAAAAGATGACACCTTAAAGCGTAAGTTGTTTATCACCAAGGATTGTTAGAACATATTATCTGCAGACTAGCTATTTATATGGCTTCTATCATAGAGGTTCCAGTGTCCTAGATTGGGAGTACTTTTAACATAGAAGTTCCTTGGTTAAATCTATAAGTGCTTCATATGTGGTTATGTCGGTTGTAGGCAGAAAGCTGAAATTTATAATCTTTGAGATTTCTTTAGTAGGCTTTGCAAGCCTGATTGCCAAACATTTCTAAAGTTTAATCTAGCCTCTGTTCGATCCACGATTGGTGTTTGCTGAAAGGTTTCCGTTCTCTGTGATGTTGAACCCCTTATACCGTACATCAGTTCAAGTAGTATCATGTGGATTTGCTTCTAAGCATTTGATGAGATGTAATGAGATGAACTTGAAGGCTATAGTTAGGTTATTTCTGAAATGGGCTTCGGCACTAATGGGATCAGGAATATCTATACATGATCCGATTTAAATATTTCCTGGTTCACTCGCATTGTGTTGAGTTATGATATCAGGAATATTACATATTATTGAGTTAACAGATCAGAACTACTATGTTTTCAATGTTGCTCATCCGAGGAATTCTTGCCATGTTTAATTTGTTGGTTATTTTCATGTTGGCTACTTCCTATCAGTTCTCATTTTTGGATGATTGATTTATATCCATTTGCAGATCAAGAGGCTCAACAAGTTGATGGGGATACATGGCATGACCTTGCTTTGGGAAATCCATGACATTAATGATCAAGCTTGTGAATTGGATTTCCAAAGATTGTCAATTTGTGTTCATTTGTAAGTAAATTGCAAGTATTGCTAGTCATGTACTTGATTAGCGTTGAACGTTGTATCAAAACTAATTTCAACTGTTCGTTCTCTCGATATGTTTGTCAATGGTCATCTTTGGAGCAATCCACTTAGTAGTCCTGGCAATCTATGCTCTCTAGTGGGTAATAGATCCAGGAATGCTAGCATGTTAGTGGATGTTAAGGTCATTCCTCTTGATAGTTTATACCAAATTGACCATCTTGTTGTAATAGTAGTAATTTTACTTTATATTTTGCAGTTTATATACGTAGAAATGAAACTCAGATGGTAAAGATATAAAAGATGCAATCTTCTGCATTTACGAAAGATCAATCGGATCTGAATGTGAGCTTTTGTTTCATATGTTGAGAATCGCCTTGGAGTCAAATTTTAATTAGAGACCAAGGAATAGTCCTTGAAATCTATAGATACACTAACATAGGGAAAATTTTATTGTCTCATACAATTTTTTCACTAGTTGTATGACTCATCTTTTTTGTCTCAACACTTTTAGGACCCAAAGTGCAAGATTGGGGTTCACAAATTTGTGAGACAAAAATGAACCTCACACAACTAATGTCAGTTGTGTGAGGCAAACACAATAAAACTTCTAGCCTGAGCTCTTGGCTCGCTACCTTACTAGGAGTACTAAAATAAGTCAAAATGTTAAATGTGTCTCTTTTTTTTCTTCTCGAGTGTCAGAAAAATTTTCAACTCAACAAATTATTTTAACATCATCGTATTTCAACTTTACTGCCAAAACCATGCAGCTAGATAACTGAAAGGAAATATTTAGAAGTAAAGCACAGGAAAGAAATTCTATTGACTTCCATAATTTATACTATAAATTTGCATAATAACCACACAAATGCTTTCTTCAAGACACCTGAACCTAAGATTTAATTGAGGTCTAGACCCTGAAATTGTTCATTTATATCCCCGTTGAATGTTGATAACAAATGTTCATAGTCGTTACCCCGCTACCCAAATGTCTCACATTAACCATAGAGTTCAATTAGATGTGCCAACAGTGTAAAAAATATTAACTTATTTTCACGGGAAAGAGGCCATTATTACCATTGTACTTTTGTGAATAGCACATTTGTCCTCCGTTTCACTTTACGTCCAAAACCCACCCTAACGTTAACAAACTTGATAAAATTACCCCTAACCCTAACGGATGCTCGATGTGGCAGCTGACCCACTCCATTTATTCCATACCAGCTGCCAAGTCAGCCCGGTCTCCAATCAACTATTCCCCTTCTTTGAAAATTCTTCCAGCGGTACTAAACTTCACTATACCTGCCCCCCTCTTCATCTCCCTTCTCTTCTTCTTTTTCTTCATGTTTTATCATCCAAACAGCAATCCCGTTCCACCAACAAGCAAATGGAACCGGTGAAATTCGCTGAAAAAATCACAGAGCTATCACCATTGACTATCTCTATTCTCTCTCATTGTTTTCCCTCTTTATTTTTATAATCACCATGAAAACCGGCGAGATCCACTCCAGATCTTGACCAAAAAATGGCCAAACCACCATTGCGTTACCCCCTTCATTTTCTTCTACTTATTTTTTTTCTTCTTTGCAATTTGTTGGATCTAACAAAATTGAGATTTTTCCATTTTTTGAACATCGTTGTGCAGTCCACTCCGACGACCGCAGCTCTGCCATCAGAATCACTTGCATGCCGAAGATGGTAAACCACCCTGAAAGATCCCCATTGTCTAATTGCTTACTTTCTAGCTAAAACTTTGATAACAACATCTGAAATGGGATGTTCAAGAAAAAAATAATAACTCAATATTTTCCGGTCATCCATTCAATACCATCAAGTTGCTACAGAACTTTCAGGCTCACATTTTGCTGTTCGAAATTCTTTTTTCTAGATGTTTATCAAGCTTATTAAAGAGAGTAAGTGAGTGAACAATTTCAGTGAGTGAGTGAACATGTTTATTAAGCTTATTAAAGTAGATTAGTTAAGTGATTTATTCTTTGTTGTTTTAACCAACATCAATTTGGCAGTGATGTTGAGGCAGAGCAGTGATATTACCTTTTTCTTGTACTTCTGTCTGTTCTTTCTTATTCGTTATTTGAATACTTTTAATTGCTTTCTGACTGCAAAATAGTGCTAGAATTTGTACTTTGTTGAAGTGGAAAGATACTTATGGTGTTAAAGTTCAAATCACAATGATGTTTTGATGCCTTGCTAGGTTTGTGTTAGTAACATAAACTGCATTTTAGTGATGACAAATTTTTTGGTCTCTCAAATATGTATGAACTTCCAGCGATTTTAGTGAGACAAATGCCATGGTTTCCGGCGATTTTGGGATGAGGTGAGGGAGAGAAGATG
>MU747071.1:0-21893 GCA_026770625.1 Nicotiana glauca | reverse complement strand
ATCTGGGCATCTTCCACCAATACTCTACCATCTTCGTCCTTAATACATCTCACTTGGTCCAAATCTCGAGCCTTCCTTTCTCTCAATTTTGCCAACCGGAATAACCTCTTCTCCCCACCTTTTTCCCCCAGTTCCTCGTACATACGGCCATAAGCCGCATTCTTAGCCTCCGAGACCGATAATTTAGCTTCTTTCTTAGCTACCTTATATCTCTCCAAGCACACTCTCCTCTCGTCCTCGCCTATGCTCTCTACTAACTTCTGGTATGCTGCCCTCTTCGCTTCCACTTTTCATTGGACCGCTTCATTCCACCACCAATCTCCTTTGTGCCCGCCAGAAACACCGGATGAGACCCCTAACACCTCTCTCGCAGATTCCCTTATACATTCTGCTGTCGTTGACCACATAGTGTTCGCGTCCCCACTACTCCTCCAAGCTCTCATAGCCGACAACCGACATTCCAACTCTTGGGCTTTATCCTTAGTCAGAGCTCTCCACCTGATTCTTGGTTTTCCCCTAGCAGACTTGTTCCTCCTCTTAAACCTAATACCAACATCTAGTACCAACAATTTTATGTTGCGTCACGAGTTATCATCCAAATATAAATAAATTAAAATTCTAGAGAAATAAAAATCATGGAACAAAGAGAGAGATTTATTCGCAAAAAAGTGCTACGAAAAGTGAAGGTAAGATTATTGTTAATTTTAAAATTGCTAGCTTTTTCTCAGTTAAATAAGGGGTCTACGATAAAAAGGTGTTCAAACTTCAAAAATTATCAAAAAACTTACTAAACAAATCTAGATTAAGGATGTGCCAACAGTTACATATTTGAAGAAGAAGAAGAAGATTTAAGTAAGTTGACTATTATGTGTACAGATTAGTTGAATTAAAAGAAGTAAACTAAAAAGAAGGGGAGAGAAAGATAATGGGTTTTGAACCCACAACATCTAGTGAAACTTAAGTTCCCCACAAAACCACTCATCTAGCTCACCTATATGAGTTAGAGGGACACAAAATATATTTAAGGGGTCACAGTTGTAGGCAAAGAGATATATATACATAGTTTTTACGGAAAAGGGCCAAATATCCCTCTACTTTCAAATATTATTTACATGTACCATTCGTTATACTATTGGGTTATCCATACCCCTACCGTTATACTTTGGAACAAAAATACCCCTATTATGGATGGAATGCCACGAGGCAACACCAGATTAAACGACCTATTTCTTTTTTTTACCCAACCCGTTTTAAAAAAAACCTACAACCCGAACCATATTTTAATTATCAATTTTTTAAAGAATTTTCTTTTTGTAAAACTTAAAAAAAAATTGCAAAAATTATTTTTTTAACAAAATATTTTTTTTTGTGAAAACATATTTGTAAAAACAGAAAAAAAAAATAGTATTTTCAGTTTTTGACAAAATATTTTCGTTTTTTAAAAACTGAAAAATTATTTTCAACAAATTATTTTCGCTTTTGAAAAATATTTTTATTTTTATTTTTTTTAGTTTTATAGAAGAATTTTATTTTGTAAAAACTGGAAAAATAAATTTGTAAAAACAGAAAAAATATTTTTTGTTTTTAACAAAATATTTTCGTTTTTTTAAAAATGAAAAAAAGATTTCCAACAAACTATTTTCGCTTTTGAAAAATGTTTTCTTTCTTCATTTTTTCATTTTCTTTTAAATATTTTCGTTTTTGAAAAATATATTTTTTTTGTTTTTTTTATTTTTTAAAACAATTTTATTTTGTAAAAATAGGAAAAACAAAGTTGTAAAAACAGGAAAAAATATTTTTTGCTTTTTAACACAATATTTTCGTTTTTTAAAAACTGATTTTTTTTTAAAAAAATGAAAAAAATAAAAATAGGGGTCGAGTTGTAGGTTATTTTAGAAACGGGTCGGATAAAAAAAATAAATGGGTTATTTTAATCTGGTGTTGTCACGTGGCACTCCATCCAAAAATAAAGGTATTTTTGTTTTAAAGTATGATGGTAGGGGTATAGATAACCCAATAGTATGATCGTAGGGATATGGATAACCCAATAGTATAACGAAGGATAGAAATAAACAATATTTGAAAGTAGAGGGGTATATTTAACCCTTTTTCGTAGTTTTTGCCGAGGCTAACAGGGTTCCGTGACCCCTCAAGCTTCAACGTGGGTCCGCCTCTGTGTATTACATATTTTTTACAAAAATATACTCTATCCGGTCCAAAAAAAAGTGATTTTTGGCTTTTTTTTGTGGTCCAAGATAAATTATTTTTTCAGATTTCAAGAATAAATTAATAATTTTCTTCCTACATTGCATTTGAAGTAATTAATGTTGGAGTATGTGTTAGGAGTGTTTATGTGAAGAGATAGTAAAAATTAATATAATTAATTTCATTGATAATTAATATTAAAAGGTTAATTTCTTAATACGTATGAAAAATTTCAAAAAATTACTTATTTTGGACCGGAAGGAGGACGGTGTATTTTATCCTATATATAGAATATTCTAGAGTGAAGCTGATGTATATAATTAGCAACATCATATCTGGACAGTCTAAAATGTACTATGTAATCTAGAGGTCATCTGTTTGTCCGCGTTTTTAATTATTGGACTGAAGCCGAGTTTCATAACTCAGTTAGCTTGGTCAAAATTAGACCGTCGGTTTTCTTCTCTTCTCACTTTACCAAAATCAGCTCTTTCGATCAACAATCTCTTAATTGAAAATCGATCTTTGCTTTCAGAGTTATGGAATGCCTTATCGTCAACAAGGAGATCTGAGCAAACCACGTGATTAACTCGAAGCACTAGTCATTGCATTTTTCCGCATTCAATTAACAGACTATGCGCAGCAATTACATCAAGACGAAGTTGTCCATTTTGTTGTTTCTAGGCTAGTCACTGTGTCCCAATGAATTCTAAAGTACTAGTTGAATCGAAAATCTTACAGTTATTATCGAAGAGATCTTTTCGGTTTAAAAATGTTGCTTCAATGTAGGTTAGAAGGCTATTTGTTCTCTAAGTACACATTTACTGTCACTGTTGGTTAGAAATGTACACATAATGCTAGAAATTGCAGTGTGTAGAAGAATTAGTACACGAGGACACCAACAATGAGGACCAACAATGAGGAATTGACAGGAAGAAGTAAGTTTTTCTGGTTTAGCTATGTAATGGCCATATTTTCTTTTACCATTCCAACAAGTTCTTAACAGGAAATAATATAGCTATTTAGATATGATATTTCAATACTATCTGCCATGTAATTCTTTTGTTGAATGTACAAGAAATAGCGGACGTATGATATTTCACAACATCTGCTGATATAGTAGGTTTTAGCCAAAGCAAGTAGTGTTAAACCTCAAGAATGTACAAATGATATTATTGCGGAAGCCAAATGTATATAGTATGAATGAGTCACAATTACTATACCAAAAATTATGACAGCCACCAAATAATAAATAAGACAATAAAGCAACAATAAAAGGAACACCAAAATTTACGAGGCTCGACTAATTTTGCTTACTTCCTCGGACACAACCAATATTTTATTCCATCCCAAAAATACAAGTGAAATAATACTAAAGAAAGAAGATACAAATGTCTTAAGAAGATCAGAAGGCAAATGGGATGTGTGTTTAAATCCTAAACATTAGGCCTCCTTTTATAGGAAAAGATTCCCTACCAAAAGGCTAAACCACCGATGTGAGATTTGCCAAATTCAACAAATCACCACTTTGGCAAAATTTCACATCTTCAATTTTCTCTCAATTACAAATTTTGGTTGTGTCTTCACCTTCAATCTTCAGTGTTTAACAATGTTGATCAAATCCAAACAATGTTGAAACTTGACCGCAGTCACCACTTTTGTTAGCATATCAGCAGGATTCTCTGTACTATGAATTTTTATCACCGTGACTCCACCTTCTTCTCTGATTTCTCGCACGAAATGATACTGAACATCAATGTGCTTCGTCCTTGCATGATAAACTTGGTTCTTTGCTAATTGAATAGCACTTTGACCATCACAAAAAATTATAATACCTTTTTGTCCAACACCAAGCTCTTTTAGCAACCCCTCAAGCCAAATTGCCTCCTTCACAGCCTCTGTAATAGCCATGTACTCTGCCTCTGTTGTAGACAAAGCAACTGTTGACTACAAAGTAGACTTCCAACTAACTGGTGCTTTTGCAAAAGTAAACACATAACCAGTAGTTGATCGTCTTTTGTCCAGATCACCAGCAAAATCTAAGTCACAATATCCAACTACAAACTGATTGCCTTCCTACTCAAAAACTAACCAACGTCTACAGTATTATGAATATACCGTAGAATCCACTTCACAGCTTGTCAATGCTCCTTTCCTGGATTATACATATATCTGCTAATAACTCCAACAGCTTGTGAAATGTCAGGTCTCGTACAGACCATTGCATACATCAAGCTACCAAAAACATTTGCATATAGTACCCTTGACATATACTCCCGTCCAACTTCATCTTTTGACGACATAATAGTACTTATCTTAAAATGGGGAGCAAGTGGAGTACTAACTGGCTTAGTCCTTTCATCTATGCCAAAGCGCTGTAGTACTCTCTTCAAATATTCTTTCTGAGATAAACAAAGTTTCTTTGAACATCTATCTCTTATTATCTCTATGCCAAGAGTTTTCTTTGTCTCACCCAAATCCTTAATCTCGATCTTCTTCTTCAGTTGAATCTTCAACTTATCAATTTCTTCCAAATATTGGAAGCTATAAACATATCTTCAACATATAGGAGAAAATATATAAAGGAACAATCTTCAAGCTTGCGCAAATACACACAATGATCGTATTTGCTTCTCTTGTACCCTTGCCGCAACATAAACTTGTCAAATCGCTTGTACCATTGTCTAGAAGATTTTTTCAATCCGTACAATGATTTTTCATTTTACACACCATATTTTCTTTTCCAAAAACTTTGAATCCTTCTGCTTGAGTCATGTAGATTTCCTCATCCAAGTTTCCATGTAAAAACGCAGTTTTTACATCCATCTGAACTAGTTCCAAATCCAATTGTGCTATCAAAGCCAACATAATTCTAATGGAGGAATGTTTTACAAGTGGAGAAAATACTTCATTGTAATCAATTCCCTCCTTTTGAGCATATCCTTTGGCCACCAATCTTGCTTTGTATCGAACATCTACTAGGTTAGGAAATTCTTCCTTCTTTGCCTAAACCTATTTGCACCCAATTGCTTTATTGCCCTTCGGGAGATTGGCCAATCTCCATGTATGATTCTGATGAAGGGACTGTATTTCATCATTCATGGAAATCTGCCACTTATCTTCTACTGAACATTGGACTGCATCTTTATAAGTGGTAGGAACATCATCAACTACAATTGAGGCGGCACAAGCCACCGTCTCTATGAGACGAACATGTTTCGTTATTGTCCTTTTTGGCCTTCTGGTTGTTATTGATTCAAGTTATTGTTGAGGTTCCTGAGTTGGAGTCTCCCTTTCAACTGGCTCTTCTTCCAAAGGATGATCTTCATTTGTTTCCTCCTCTGCTTCTTGTGTAGGAAAAATAAATTTTCCCTCAAACTCCACCTGTGTAGAAGCACCATCATCTTATTTGGTATCTTTATTTGTTACCTTATTTACCATAGCAGATTCATCGAAGGTAACATCCCAGCTGAATATTACTTTCTTTGTCATAGGACACCATAAACGGTATCCTTTGACTCCAAAAGTAATCCCCATAAAAATAGCCTTCTTTGCCTTGAATCTAATTTTGACTTTGTCACCTGATAATATGCAGTTAAGCCAAACACATACAAAGAGTCATAATCTACAACAAGCTTTCCATACCATTTTTCAAATGGTGTCTTGCCATCAATAACAACAAATGGTAGACGATTAATAAGGTGGCATGCATATGTAATTGCCTCAGCCCAAAATTCTTTGCCCAAGCCAGCATTGGACAACATACACCGTACCTTCTCCAGCAAGGTCCGGTTCATACGTTCTGCCACTCCATTCTGTTGTGGTGTATGTCTGACAGTGAAGTGTCAGACCATGCCATCATTTTCACATACCTTATTAAAATAATCATTTTTTTATTCACCTCTATTGTCTGTTCGAATACACTTGATCCTAATAAAGATACCAAACAAGATAATGGTGATTCTAAGCAAGTGGGGTTTGAGAACATTGTGTCAAAGGAAAACAGACAAGGGTTAAATTTGGTACATCACTCTGATGTTTGGGGTCCTTCTAATACACATCCATTGGGTGGGAAACACTATTTTGTAATCTTTGTTGATGATTTTTCCCGAAGATTGTGGGTGTATACAATGAAGAGAAAAGATGAAGTATTGAGAATTTTTATCAAATGGAATACGATGGTGGAGAATCAAACAGGCAGGAGGATCAAGTGTATTCACCTCCATTGTCTGTGCGAATACACCTAAAGTTTGACTTCTCCCCACATTTATGCAACAGGTTGATATGCATGCCAAAGTAAATGATATAGCAACCTTTATAGACGCTCTGCAAAGAAGATTATACAGGTTAAAGTTATTGGAAAATATATATATATATATATATATATATATATATATATATATATATATATATATATATATATATATATATATATATATATAAGGAACTTAAATGTACGAAAGAACTTAATTGTACTCACAGCTAGAAGAAAAGGCATAAAAGTCTGAGGGTCGATCCATCATTTCGTGCAATAACTCACGAGCTGCACTTTAACTTAATCGTGTCTCCCCCACGAGATGTGGTATACCTCAAGCTTGTCTTCTCCTGTCATTTCTGCAACATATTCCTTAATCTTTAGGGCCGAATCTTTAAGTTGGCGGTGGTTGCACCACATATAGATAGGCTTTAATTAAGAAATATCCCCAAAACTATCTGGGATCTCCATAAGTTGATGACAACTTTGTATACGTAATTCCTCTAGCACGGGAAAGGATTCCTCTCCATTAACCTTCTATTCAGAAAAGGACAGTGAACGTAATGTTAAGGATTTGAGATTCTGGAAGATGACTTGTTCCAAATTCCATTTCCCCCCTGGATGCTTGCTCCATCTAGAGTTAGATTTTGAAGGTTGGGTAGTCTCGCAATTCTTGACAATCAATCGGATGTCTGATCAAACCCACTCAACTCATATTTGTTCAAACTCGAAGGGAAGTGAAAATCAAACTGATATGTTTGTTCCTCGAACGGAACACAAATAAAAGTTGCAAAAACTTGTTCAAGCTCATTAAGGGCATCCAATCTTGGAAAACCAATTGCTGAACAATTCGACGAGTCCTCAAATATCTTGAATCCAAGGCTTCGAAGATTGGGAAACCTTTTGAGAATATCCTCTATGTCTTCAAAATCTGAAAACTGGAGCTCATATAATATCCTCAAATTATCTAACTTTGAGTCATCTTCTAGCACGGTTAGTTCATTGATGTACGGATCAAAGACAGAACATTTATCCGTTCTCACATGTCGTAGCTTTGCAAGACTCCAAATACTAGGTGATAGTACAATGTTTGATCCCCCGGTATACACCACCAGAGTTTCAAGATTCAAGAGGTTTGAAAATGATGGATGGAGAGCTTTTGCCTCCGTCCAAATGTTTAAGAATCTCAAATGAACAATCATGCCTATTTCATTCAGCAAAGAATCTGTCAAAAAATCCAACCTTTTAAGAAGCCTCAAGTGTCTTAGGTGACAGCTATAAGAAAGATGATTGGGATTACAGTAATCTACATCACCAACCTTGTATACCTTCAATGAGACGAGGTGTTTAACATAAGGATTGTTTTTCTTTTCTGGATAGAACAACATAAAATTTTCATCAGAATGGAGATGTTGATCGTAATAAATAGTCATTGCACGTGGCATCACATCTGTAGGAGGATGAGGGGGGAGGAGGAGGAGCACTTGAACTTATGAAGTCAAACAATTTCTCCATTCTAGATTTTATCAAACAAAAATCATGAATTTGGCAACTCGGGTTCCTGCCACCGCCCTTATTTGAAACTATTACCAAGCTACTGGATATCAACTCATCCACATACACCTCCAGTACTTCTTCCACACTCTTCATATCAGTCTCTTCCACAAGTCCATCGGCACTCCATAAATCTTTCAATTCAGAGATTTCAATATCTTGATCATTTGGATAGCTTGCAAAGTAAAGCAAGCACGGCTTGAGGTGATTAGATATATGGTCATAACTTAATTGAATAGCCTTCATCATTTCCTCTTCATTTTTAAAGGATTTCAAATTATGTAGAACTTCAATCCACAACGTTTGTTCCTTTTCTTTCGTTGCAATGACTCCACATATCAGATCAAGTACCAAAGGAAGCCCTTCACACTTTTGGGACATTTCTTCTCCAATATACTGTAGTTCATCAGGGCAACTTTCTTCTCCAAATACTTTTTTCTCTAATAACTCCCAACTTTCTTCTGGTCTTAGTAATCGAAGGTTAAGAGGATCAGTGTGGCATTTTTCGTGCAATGCCACTTCCTTTTTTCAACTTGTTAAAATAATTCTACATCTTTCTGAAGATCCTGAAAAGGATATGTTAGCTCATCCTATGCTGTAGTATCACACAAGTCATCCAAGACGATCAAGTACCTCCTACCATATAGCTTTTTCCGGAGCTCATCATCAACATCAAAATCCTCACAAAAATTTGCATCTGAACTAGTGACTTGATTTTAAATTTTATGCAACACTTTTTCCTGTCATACCCTTGGATCGATTGTGCACCACACACGAATATCGAAATGAGTAGTAACTAACCTATCATTGTGTGCTTTGTATGCTAGAGTAGTTTTACCTGCTCCCGACATACCAATAATTGATATGACATCAAGCTCTGGTGGTCCGCTGGTGAGCTGCCTAATTATCATGTTCATCTCTTCCTCAAAACCTAAAATAACTTTCCTGGTTAGCTTTTCTGATGACTTGCTTTCAACTAGCTTGTTGGGAGAGACCCCTATTCTTGGAGATCTTTTGTGGTACCTCTTCTTTCAAATGCTTGAACTTTTTTACGATGGCGGGAAGCAAGAAGATAAGGTTCAAGAGACCATGATCTCTTATAAGAATTGAATTAATGGAATGTTTGGCCTCATATGATATATCTAAAACACGAGTCCATAGATCTCTATGCAATTCTTGCTCAACATTTCCGAAGAATGATCTTATGAATTCTAGGTCTTCTTTTATCAATCCAATTTCTTTTTTTATCAAAGCAACTGAATATGCATTAGAATTGAGCAAATCATTTAAGTTTCTAAGTAGAAGAGTCATGAATAGTGGCCCATCACTCATGGGGAAGCATAGTTGAGATGAGACTATAGGGGCTTTCAAGAAAACATGTCTAAGATCTTCCTTCAGGAGTTCAATATTTTTCATCAAGTCTAGACTTGTACAACTTGTTTCATTCATATTCTCTTCATTCCTTGAGTTTTCCTCTAAGTTGCAAACAAGAATGGCTACCTCCCTAGTATGTGCTACGACGTGTACCAAGAGGACAAACAATTTGTCATAATGAGTAACCTCCTAGGACACATCAGTAAAAATAATCAATAGTAACTCTATCATGACATGAATGTTTCGAGCTTAAGTGCTTGCAGTGATAACAATTATCATATGCTCTTGTAGATGCATCACATATTCTCTAAGAATGTCCGGAGAGGGTTTCTAAGAGCAGCTTTACGAAGAGTCCTACTTGTGCTGACTTTGAAGCTTTCAAATTTTTAGAATATATGTGCATAACCTCCAATTCAACAGGAATAATCTTCAAAGTAGATGAGCTAGCATAGAATTGACTTGGGGGATATCAAGTTGATCAGCCAAAAGGACAAAACAAAAGTGTCCTACTCTCTCACCCATAAGTTGAAACTGAGGTTGTCTCACGCTCAGTGCAACCATTTACTTTCAGCCAATGGAAATCTCTTAGATTGCGACATATATTCTGAAGAAGCTCAGATTGAGTTATTGATTGGAAAATCAACTCAGCACGATACATGGGTAGATAATGGAGATTCACGAGGAGGGAGTCCAAAAGTTCAACCAACTGATTGTCAGTCATGGTAACACTTGATTCAAAATGATGATTTGAGCTAATAGAACTTTTGATAGTATCCAGGAATCGAGGAACGACTTGATACTTTAATTTAACTAGCAAGTCATCTCCACTCTGATGAAAAAGTGACTGAACCAAATCATGAACCTCATATAATATGCAAGACATTTCTGTTGGTCCTTGGTTTATTATCATGTATTTGTAAATAATAATTCTGAAAAAAATAACGTTAGAGTATAAACGTAAATATAAATAAAACAGTAATTAATTCGAGCCCACTAAATTTACAGTATTTTCTTAAGGAATTTAATCCCCTCATAGTACCCAAGGTTATGGATTATTTCCTCCCAAGACAGAACGAATTACACACTGGTGTAGCGGTACTTCAAACCCCAGTATTTCAGCGAACACAAAGTTCGGTAGCAAATCACACTTACAGATGCTTTGTTTGTAGTTTAAAACAATGCAGAACAAGGGAGGACAACTCAGAAGTCGAATGGAGATTATGAGAGGAAGGAATGCAAAGTATAGCCAACGTTGAGTCTTAACTGAAGAGGAGAGATTTCAAGTTTCAGTGTATACAGAGTGTATATCTGTGACGACCCGGCCTGTCGTCACGTGAGTTACCGCCCCGTTTTCCCCGTTTTATGCTTCTATATGTTTCATTATAGGTGGTTGGTGAATTTGAAGTAATTCGGATAGAGTTCGGTTAGAAATGAGACAATTAGTCTCTTTAAAAGAAAGTTAGTTTGGAAAAGTCAATCGGATGTTGACTTATGAGTTAGAGGGATCGGAATGGATTTCTGATGATTCGACTAGTTTCGGGTGATGATTTGTGACTTAGGAGCGCAATCGGAATTGAATTTGGAGGTCCGGTGTAGAATTAGGTTTGAATTGGCTAAGTTTGAATTTTGGCGAATTATGGTGGGTAAGTGAAATTTTGATCCGAGGGTCGGAATGGAATTCCGAGAGTTGCAGTAGCTCCGTTAGGTGATTTTGGATATGTCTGCAAATTTTTAGGTCATTCGGACATCGTTCGGTCAGGTTTTTTATTGAATACGCATCGCGGAAGTTTTGATGAAAACTAGGCTTGAATTCAGTGTATTTATTTGGTTTTAGCATTGTTTGACGTGTTTTGAGGAATGGAAAAAGTTTGAATAAGGTTATGGGATGTGTTGGTGTTTTTGGTTGATGTCCCAGGGGCCTCGGTGTGATTTCGGGTGGTTAAACGGGAATTTGGAAGGATGTTGCAAGTCTGAAACTTCTGCCATCTGTTGTTTCCGCATCTGCAAAAGAGGAGTCGTAGAAGCGGCTCCGCAGATGCGGTGGTATGGCCGCATAAGCAGTCAGGAGTGGACCAGGGCAATTCCACATAAGCGGACTAAGGGTCGCTTCAGCGGTTCCGCTTAAGCGGATAATTCACCGCAGAAATGGTCGATAGAGGACCGCAAAAGCGGATGTAGAGTCGCATAAGCGATCCCACGAATTTTTAAGTGAGACCGCATAAGCGGTTAATTTGTCGCATAAGCGGTACCGCAGGTGCGGTCAAATGACCGCAGAAGCGGAAATCAGGCCTGTGTTTAATGAACAGTGTTCGCGATTTTCAGAAGTTAAGAAAATATTTGGGACTTCGACTAGGGTTGTTCTTGGGCGATTTTGAGGAGAAATCAAAGGCGTTTCATCAGGTAAGAACTATTAGCCTCAGAATATGTTATTTTGGTGTAAAAACATTGATTAATCACTGAATTTCATGGATTTAAAGGTTAAAACTGGAGGTTAGGGATTGAAAACTCAAGAGAGTTTAAATATGGGTTTGGAGGGGCAAACGAACTCCGATTTTTGTAAATTTGATATGTATAGACTCATGGCAAGACGAGGAATCCAGTGATGTAAATTTTGGAATTTTTTGAGAAGTGGGCTCGGGGCTCGGGTTTTGCCAACTTCGTGATTTTTAGTATTTTTCGAATAATTTCGATTTGGTTATGTTTCTTTAGCATATAGTAATGTATTCGTTGTGGTTTTGACTAGATTCGGCGTGCGAGGAGGTCGATTCAAGAGGAAAGGGCATTGCGGACTAGTCTACGGCCGGTTTGATGTGAGTAATAGATGTAGAAGATGACCCAAGGGATTGAAACCCCGGTATCTCACATCGTGACGCTGTATTGAGGCGAGACACGTACTCTACTGTGAGTGCGGGGTCGTTTTGTACGGGACTATGGCTTAGTCCGTCCGAGAAATGTCTATACTGTGTTATATGCCTAGAAATGGACTAGCAAACATCCTACTTGGATTGTTATGTGCATATTTGGCATGCGAGGCAACTATTTGAATCCTTTAGGGATTATTATCACTGCTTCCATGATATTGAGCATGTTCCCATGATATCAGTCCTGAGTTAAATATTGTCTAAAAATGAATAGAAATCTTCTAAGGCTTTAATCACTTAAATTATAATACTTGTTAAATGGAACTAAAAATGGTAATTGATTGTGCCCGTGTGGATTGCTTGCATATATATATTGGGACTGATTGTGGACCGGGATGCATGCCGCAGCGAATGCTACTATGTCATTGTGCTTGGGCTGTAGGAGCCCCTCCGGAGTCTGAACCCCCCACAGTGAGCGCGAGTAACCAATGGATCGGGCAGTACGCTGCAACGGTCATGTGCATTGATTGCATTCATGCATTGATATCTATTTGATTATATGTCGTTGATTACTGTTGTTTCGTCGTTTAGTGTGCTAAGTGGTTAGTTTCAGCTTTGCATTGTGGTATATCGGGATTTCTTACTTTCAGTCATTATATATGTCTATTACCACTAAGTTGGAAGTACTCACTTTACTCCCTGCACCATGTGTGCAGATTCAGGTGTTCTGGAGACTTAGCTGAGCAGTCGCTGTCTATCAGAGTTTTATCAGAGTTGTCGAGGTAGCTACCTGATGTTCGTAAGACCCGACTTCTCCCCTTCTATTCAGTTTTATTTTCACATTCCAGACTTATGTATTTTCGAATACTTGTCACTCCGTTGTTTAAAGGCTCTAGACTCGTGACCCCAGATTCAGTTGGGAGTGTTTTGTCGGATATTTCAGTCTGTTCCGTATTGTTTTTATTATAAACATCGGCTTATTATTTTTAAACTGTTAAATTCCCTTAAATTGTCGGTAATGAGTTATCAGGTTGGGTTCGCGAGTGATAATTGGTTAGGCTTGCCTAGCTATATGGTTGGGCGCCATCACGACCGATATTGGGGTCCTGACAAGTTGGTATCAGAGCCTAGGTTACTGGGTCTCACGAGTCATGAGCCGATAAGTAGAGTCTCACGGATCGATACGTCACGTCCGTATCCATCCTCGGGAGGCTACAGAACCTTTAGGAAATACTTCACTTTCTTGAAATTCTTGTCGTGCGATTTTGTTGGTCCGAAAACTAAATTTTTGTATTCTATTCTCTCGCAGATGGCGAGAACTCGTGCTATCGGACGTGGCAGATGACCACCTTTGTCACCTGCTAGGGGCCGTGGTCGCGATCGTGGTTGAGGCAGACCAGTGAGGGCAGCACCTGCAGGCCCACCAGCTGTCCAGGTCCAGGACCAGCCTCCAGCAGTAGATGCTCCAACAACACCTGTTCAGGCACCGGCAGTGCCCAGTGTGATTCCTGGTCTTCAGGAGGCTTTGGCTCAGATCTTATCCGCCTGCACTGACCTAGCTCAGGCCGTATCAGCCACCACTACAACAGCTACTTCTCAGACCGGGGGTGGTCAGCAGACCCCCGCTGCTCGCACACCCGAGCAGGGTGTCCAGGGATTGCAGACATCGGCAGTTGCACCAGTTGCTCCAGTTGCACCAGTTGCCCCAGTTGTGCCAGTCGCACCAACTCTAGATTTTATGGCTCCGGCTATGCCAGATGATGAGCAGCGTCAACTGGAGAGGTTCGGCAGGCTCCAGCCTCCGACTTTCAGTGTTACAAAGGGCGAGGATGCCCAGGTATTTTTGGACAAGTGTCAACGTATGCTTCGCACTGCAGGGATATTGGAGTCGAGTGGAGCAGCTTTTACTACTTTCCAGTTCTCAGGGCCTGCATTTACTAGGTGGGAGGAGTTTGAGAGGCGTAGGCCTGTTGGAGCATTGCCCCTTACTTGGCAGCAGTTCTCCGCTCTTTCTTTGGAGAAGTATGTACTGCAACCTTGCAGGGAGGAGCTGCGTCGTCAATTTTAGTGGTTGGTTCAGGGGGACATGACTGTGACCCAGTATGAGTTGAGGTTTACGTAGCCAGCTCGGCATGCTACTTGGATGATCCCGATTGATCGGGATAGGATTAGGAGGTTCGTGGATGGCCTCAACTATCCCATTCATATTTTGATGACTAGAGAGAGGGTTGTGGTCGCCTCGTTTGAGGAGGTAGTTGATATGGCTCATCAGATTGAGATAGACCGTCGTTCGGAGCGTGAGGAGAGGGAGGCCAAGAGGCCTCGAGGTTCAGGTAGCTTCAGTGGTGCTCCGTCTAGGGGCCAGTTCCAGTGCAGCAAAGGGCGTTCCTTCAAACCTCCTCAGTCAGGTCGTACAGAGTCTAGTGGGCTTCGTCTGGCCGTGGTCATCAGGGTCATCAGTAGATCCAGCCTGCACTAAGTGCCCTTCCAATTCAGAGCTCTGCTCCTGCTTCTTCAACCCAGGGTTCATCTGCAGCGAGGGGTTTCCTTCAGTCCCCTTCTCCAGCTCCAGGTCATTGTTAAAAGTGTGGTGAGTTGGGTCATATGAGGAGACAATGTCCTCGGCTCCGTGGTAGACAGTCCCAACAGAGGGATCAACCCTCGTCTTCTGCTCCTGTTTCTTCAGCATCCACCCAGTCAGCTAGGAGCGGGGGCTAGGTAGCCAGAGGTTGCCCCAGGGGTGAAGACGGGACTGGCGATGGTCAGGCTCGATTCTATGCTCTTCCAGATAGGAAGGACGCCATTGCATCAGATGTCGTCATCACAGATATTATCTCAGTCTGCCACAGGGATGCTTCTGTCTTATTTGATCCCGGATCTACCTATTCCTATGTATCTTAATATTTTGCTCATCATTTGGGTACGACCCATGGTTGTCTTGCCTTGCATGTGCATGTATCTACCCCGGTGGGCGATACTATCATTGTGGATCACGTATATCGATCTTGTCTTGTTACTATTGGGGGTCTAGAGACCCGAGTTGATTTGTTATTATTGGGTATGATAGACTTTGATGTGATTCTAGGTATGGATTGGCTATCTCTGTACCATGCTATTCTGGACAGTCATGCCAAGACAGTTACGTTGGCTATTCCTGGTATTCCGAGGATTGAGTGGCGAGGTTCGACCGATTATGTTCCCAGTAGGGTTATTTCCTTCTTAAAGGCACAACGGATGGTTGGGAAAAGATGTCTATCATATTTAGCATTTGTGAGAGATGTTGAAGCTGAGACTCCTAGTATTGATTCTGTGCCTGTTGTGAGAGAGTTTCCAGATGTGTTTCCAGCAGACCTGTCGGGCATGCCGCCGGACAGGGACATTGATTTCGGTATTGATCTGGTGCCGGGCACTCAGCCCATCTCTATTCCTCCCTATCATATGGCACCAGCAGAATTAAAGGAATTGAAGGAGCAACTTCAGGAACTCCTAGAAAAGGGGTTCATTCGCCTGAGTGTGTCACCGTGGGGTGCACCGGTCTTATTTGTAAAGAAGAAGGATGGGACAATGAGAATGTGCATTGATTACAGACAGTTGAACAAGGTGACGGTGAAGAACAAATACCCACTACCCCGTATTGAGGATTTATTTGATCAACTTCAGGGAGCAAAGGTATTCTCTAAGATTGATCTCCGATCAGGCTATCACCAGCTGAAGATTAGGGATTCAGACATTATGAAGACGGCTTTCAGGACGAGATATGGGCACTATGAGTTTCTGGTTATGTCATTTGGGCTGACTAATGCCCCAGCCGCGTTCATGCACTTGATGAACAGTGTATTTCGGCCGTATCTGGATTCATTTGTGATCGTGTTTATTGACGATATTTTGGTGTACTCGCGTAGCCAGGAGGAGAAAGCGCAGCACTTGAGGGTGGCATTGCAGAGATTGAGAGAGGAGAAGCTTTATGCAAAGTTCTCCAAATGTGAGTTCTGGCTTAGTTCCGTGGCTTTTCTGGGACACGTGGTGTCCAGTGATGGTATTCAGGTTGACCCAAAGAAGATTGAGGCAGTGCAGAGTTGGCCCAGGCCTTCCTCAGCTACTGAGATTCAAAGTTTCCTCGGTTTGGCGGGTTATTATCGCAGGTTCGTTCAGGGTTTTTCATCTATTGCTTCGCCTTTATTGAAGTTGACGCAGAAGAATGCTCCATTTGTGTCGTCGGATGAGTGCGAGGAGAGCTTCCATAAGCTCAAGTTAGCTTTGACCACAGCTCCTGTACTAGTATTGCCATCAGCTTCAGGTTCTTACACGGTGTATTGTGATGCTTCGAGAGTTGGGATCGGTTGTGTATTGATGCAGGAGGGTAGAGTTATTTTTTATGGTTTTCGTCAGTTAAAGCCCCATGAGAAGAACTACCCTGTTCATGACTTAGAGTTGGCTGCTATAGTTCATTCCTATATGTACCACCTATTCTTCGGAGCGGCTAGCAGAGATTTTCATACGGGAAATTGTACGGTTGCATGGGGTTCCGATTTCTATTATATCATATAGGGGTACTCAGTTTACCTCTCAGTTCTGGAGGACTTTTCAGCGAGAGTTGGGTTCACAGGTAGAGTTGAGCACAACGTTTCATCCTCAGACGGACGGCCAGTCCGAGCGTACCATTCAGATATTGGAGGACATGTTGCGTGCCTATGTTATTGACTTTGGAGGTTCTTGGGCTAATTAGTTGCCTCTTGCAGAGTTTTCTTACAACAACAGCTATCAATCCAGCATTCAGATGGCACCGTATGAGGCCTTATATAGGAGATAGTGTAGATCTCCAGTTGGTTGGTTTGAGCCCGGCGAGGCTAGGTTGTAGGGGACAGAGTTGGTCCAGGATGCCTTAGATAAGGTAAAGGTGATTCAGGAGAGACTTCGCACAGCCAAGTCGCGTCAGAAGAATTATGCGGACCAGAAGGTTCGAGATGTATCTTATTAGGTGGGTGAGAAGGTCTTATAGAAGGTTTCACCTAAGAAAGGCGTTATGAGGTTTGGAAAGAAAGGGAAGTTGAGTCCACGGTCCATTGGACCTTTTGAGATACTTAGGAGGATTGGGGAGATGGCCTATATGCTTTCTTTGCCACCCAACTTATCGGGATTTCACCCGGTGTTCCATGTTTCTATGCTCCGGAAGTATGTTGGGGACTCATCTCATGTGTTAGACTTCAGCACGATCCAGTTAGATGAGGACTTGACCTACGATGTGGAGCCAGTGGTTATCTTGGGTCGTCAGGTTCAAAAGTTGACATCAAAGGACATAGCTTCGGTGAAGCTGCAGTGGAGAGGTCGGCTTGTGGAGGAGGCCACTTGGGAGACCGAGCAGAAGATGCGAAGCAGATATCCTCACTTATTTGAGACTCCAGGTATGTTTCTTGACCCGCTCGAGTACGAGCGTTTGTTTAAGTTGGGGAGGATGTGACGACCCGACCCGTCGTCACGTGAGTTACTTCCCCATTTTCCCCGTTTTATGCTTCTATATGTTTCATTATAGGTGGTTGGTAAATTTTGAAGTAATTCGGATAGAGTTCGTTTAGAAATGAGACAATTATTCTCTTTAAAAGAAAGTTAGTTTGGAAAAGTCAACCTGATGTTGACTTATGAGTTAGAGGGCTCGGAATGGATTTTCGATGATTCAACTAGTTTCAGGTGATGATTTGTGACTTAGGAGCACAATTTGGAGGTCCGGTGTAGAATTAGGCTTGAATTGGCTAAGTTTGAATTTTGGCAAATTCTGGTGGGTAGGTGAGATTTTGATCCGAGGGTCGGAATGGAATTCTGAGAGTTGCAGTAGCTCCATTAGGTGATTTTGGATATGTCTGCAAATTTTTAGGTCATTCGGACATCGTTTGGTCGGGTTTTTGATTGAATGCGCATTGCGGAAGTTTTGATGAAACTAGTCTTGAATCCGGTGTATTTATTTGGTTTTAGCATTGTTTGACGTGTTTTGAGGATTGGAACAAGTTTGAATAAGGTTATGGGATGTGTTGGTGTTTTTGGTTGAGGTCCCGGGGGCCTCGGTGTGATTTCGGGTGGTTAAACGGGAATTTTGGAAGGATGTTGCAGGTCTGAAACTTCTGCCTTCTGTTGTTTCTGCATCTGCGGAAAAAGAGCCGCAGAAGCGGTTCCGCAGATGCGATGGTATGGCCGCATAAGCGGTCAGGAGTGGCACAGGGCAATTCTGCATAAGCGGACTAGGGGTCGCTTCAGAGGTTCCGCTTAAGCGGATAATTCACCGCAGAAATGGTCGATGGAGGACCGCAAAAGCGGATGTAGAGTCGCATAAGCGGTCCCACAAATTTTTAAGTGAGACCACATAAGCGGTCAATTAGTCGCATAAGCGGTACCGCAGGTGCGGTTAAATGACCGCAGAAGCGGAAATCGGGCCTGTGTTTAATGAACAGTATTCGCGATTTTCAGAAGTTAGAAAATATTTGGGACTTCGCCTAGGGTTGTTCTTGGGCGATTTTGAGGAGAAATCGAAGGAGCTTCATCAGGTAAGAACTATTATCCTCGGAATATGTTATTTCGGTGTAAAAACATTGATTAATCACTGAATTTCAAGGATTTAAAGGTTAAAAATGGAGGGTATGGCTTGAAAACTCAAGAGAGTTTAAATATGAGTTTGGAGGGGCAAACAAACTCCGATTTTTGTAAATTTGATATGTATAGACTCGTGGCGAGATGAGGAATCCAGTGATGTAAATTTCGGAATTTTTAGTGAAGTGGGCTCGGGGCTCGGGTTTTGCCAACTTCGTAATTTTTAGTATTTTTCGAGTAATTTCGATTGGGTTATGTTTCTTTAGCATATAGTAATGTATTTGTTGTGGTTTTGACTAGATTCGGCGCGCGAGGAGGTCGATTCAAGAGGAAAGGGCATTGCGGACTAGTCTATGGTCGGTTTGATGTGAGTAACAGATGTAGATGATGACCTGAGGGTTTGAAACCCGGGTATCTCACATTATGATGTTGTATTGAGGCGAGACACGTACTCTACTGTGAGTGCGGGGTCATTTGTGGACGGGACTATGGCTTAGTCCATCCGAGAAATATCTATGCTGTATTATATGCCTAGAAATTGACTAGTAAACATCCTACTTGGATTGTTATGAGCATATTTGGGCTGCGAGCCAACTGTTTGGATCCCTTAGGGATTATTATCACTGCTTCCATGATATTGAGCATGTTCCCATGATATCATTCCTGAGTTAAATATTATCTAAAAATGAATAGAAATCTTCTAAGGCTTTAATCACTTAAATTATAATACCTATTAAATGGAACTGAAAATGGTAATTGCTTGTGCCCGTGTGGCTTGCTTGCTTATATATATTTGGACTGATTGTGGACCAGGATGCACACCGCAACGAATGCTACTATGTTATTGCGCATGGGCTATAGGAGCCCCTCCGTAGTCTGAACCCCCCACAGTGAGTGCGGGTACCCAATGGATCGGGCTGTACGCCGCAACGGTCATGTGCATTGCATTGCATTCATGCATTGATATCTATTTGATTATCTGTCGTTGATTACTGTTGTTTTGTCGTTTAGTGTGCTAAGTGGTTAGTTTCAACTTTGCATTGTGGTATATAGGGATTTCTTACTTTCAATCATTATATATGTCTATTACCACTGAGTTGGAAGTACTCACTTTACTCCCTGCACCATGTGTGCATATTCAGGTATTCCGGAGACTTAGCTGAGTAGTTGCTGTCTATCAGAGTTTTATCAGAGTTGTCGAGGTAGCTGCCTAACGTTCGTAGGACCCGACTTCTCCCCTTTTATTTAGTTTTATTTCCGCTTTCCAGACTTATTTATTTTTGAATACTTGTCACTCCGTTGTTTAGAGGCTTTAGACTCGTGACCCCAGATTGTGTTGGGAGTGTTTCTTCGGATATTTCAGTCTGTTCCGTATTGTTTCTATTATAAACATTGGCTTATTATTTTTAGATTGTTAAATTCCCTTAAATTGTCGGTAATGAGTTATCAGGTTGGGTTCGTGAGTGATAATTGGTTAGGCTTGCCTAGCTATATGGTTGGGCGCCATCACGACCGGGATTGGGGTCGTGACAAGTTGGTATCAGAGCCTAGGTTACTAGGCCTCACGAGTCATGAGCCGGTTAGTATAGTCTCGCGGATCGGTATGTAGACGTCCGTATCTATCCTCGGGAGGCTACAGAACCTTTAGGAAATACTTCACATTCTTGAAATTCTTGTCGTGCAATTTTGTTTGTCCGAGAACTAAATTTCTGTATTCTATTCTCTCGCAGATGGCGAGAACTCGCGCTACCGGACGTGGCGGACGACCACCTTTGGCACCTGCTAGGGGCCGTGGTCGCGATCGTGGTCAAGGCGGACTAGTGAGGGCAGCACGTGCAGACCCACCAACTGTCCAGGGGCAAGACCAGCCTCCAGCTGTAGATGCTCCAGCAGCACCTGTTCAGGCACCGGCAGTGCCCATTGTGATTCCTGGTCTTCAGGAGGCTTTGGCTCAAATCTTATCCGCCTGCACTGACCTGGCTCATGCCGTATCATCCACTACTGGAGCAGCTACTTCTCAGACCGGGGGTGGTCAGCAGACCCCGCTGCTCGCACACCTGAGCAGGGTGTCCAGGGATTGCAGACACCGGCTGTTGCACCAGTTGCACCAGTTGCCCCAGTTGCGCCAGTCACGCCAGCTCTAGATTTTGTGGCTCTGGCTATGCCAGATGACGAGCAGCGTCGACTGGAGAGGTTCGACAGCCTCCATCCTCCGACGTTCTGTGGTACAGAGGGCGATGATGCCCAGGGATTTTTAAACAAGTGTTATCGTATGCTTCGCACTTCAGGGATATTGGAGTCGAGTGGAGTAGCTTTTACTACTTTCCAGTTCTCAGGGCCAGCATTTACTTGGTGGGAGGAGTTTGAGAGGCGTAGGACTGTTGGAGCATTGCCCCTTACTTGGCAGTAGTTCTCCGCTCTTTTTCTGGAGAAGTATGTACTGCAGTCTCGCAGGGAGGAGCTGCGTCGTCAGTTTGAGTGGTTGGTTCAGGGGGACATGACTGTGACCCAGTATGAGTTGAGGTTTACGCAGCTAGCTTGGCATGCTACTTAGATGATCCCGATTGATTGGGAGAGGATTAGGAGGTTTGTGGATGACCTCAACTATCCCATTCGTATTCTTATGACTAGAGAGAGGGTTGTGGCCGCCTCGTTTGAGGAGGTAGTTTATATGGCTCGTCAGATTGCGACAGACCATCATCCAGAGCGTGAGGAGAGGGAGGCCAAGAGGCCTCGAGGTTCAGGTAGCTTCAGCGGTGCTCCGTCTAGGGGCCAGTTCCAGCGCAGCAGAGGTCGTTCCTTCATACCTCCTCAGTCAGGTCGTACAGAGTCCAACGGGGCTTCGTCGGGCCGTGGTCATCAAGGTCATCAGCAGAGCCAGCCTGCACTGAGTGCCCTTCCAGCTCAGAGCTATTCTCCTACTTCCAGCTCAGGGTTGTGGCCGCCTCGTTTGAGGAGGTAGTTGATATGGCTCGTCAGATTGCGACAGACCATCGTCCAGAGCGTGAGGAGAGGGAGGCCAAGAGGCCTCGAGGTTCAGGTAGCTTCAGCGGTGCTCCGTCTAGGGGCCA
>MU747070.1:181440-202896 GCA_026770625.1 Nicotiana glauca | reverse complement strand
AGAGCTTCGCAATTGCGAAGAAGCTCGACTGGGGCATTGTTCGCATTGCGACACCAGGCCGCATGTGCAGTCTCGGCAGTGATCGCATTTGCGACCTTAGCAGCTGAAGCCACGCTTCGCGTTTGCGAGGATTTTGTCGCATTTGCGACCCTCACATTTGCGAATCTGGTGTCGCAAATGCGACATCAGAGGCATGTGCCCATTCTTGGGCAATTTTTGGAGCTTTTAGAAGAGGGTTTTCACCTAGAACTTTGAGGTAAGTAATTTCTATACAATATGAGTTATATACATTGATTTATTGGTAGATTAACATGTAAAAATTAGTGAAAATCAAGGGTTTAGATGAAAACCTAGGTTTTTGATAAACATGAGATTTGACCACGAAATTGGTTATGAAACTTAGTAAAAATCATATATTTATGTTTCTATGGTTATGGGAAACAACTCTCTTTGAACATTTCTGGAATCCGGGCACGTGGGCCCGGGAGTGAATTTAAGAAATCTTGCATTTAGGGTTGGGTAATCACTTTAATTATGGGGATATGAACTTTTGAGCACAAATTGATTAATTTATATTATATCTGACTAGTTTCAAGTCGTTTGGCATCATATTTGGATGTTTGACCGCATTCTTGAACTGGGAAGTAGGCTTTGAGACGATGTAAGTCTCCTTTCTAACCTTGTAAAAGGGAATTTACTCCATAGGTGAATTAAATAGATGTGTGTACATATTTGTGGGGGACTACGTTCGTACGTGGTGACGAGAGTCCGTACCTAGCTACTATTATGCTACAATCCGGGTAATTTAGGACTCGTATCATTCTGTACTTAAAGTGTTTGCGCCCTTACTTGCTAATTCAATTACTTAAGTAAATGGACTTTGATAAAAGAAGTGTAAAAGATCATTCGACCCTTCGGCAGTGCACAGTTTAAATATTATATTGGGTTGGGTCGTACGACCTCGGCATAATTTGTGCGTCATAACACTTTGGAACTCTCCTTATTTGATATTGCCTAAATATCTTGAAATGTACGTTGTTCAATGATAAAACTGAACTTGGAAATTAATATTTGTGAAATATGAAATTAGTATTTCCTGCTTTTGAGCTTTCGGTATTATTCAAGAAATACATGCTTAGCATAACATTTAAAATCAATTGATAAGTGTGAAGGAGGTGCAAAGGTTGACCGGAAGGTTGGCGACCCTAAGCAAGTTTGTATCAAGATCCTCGGACTAAATGTCATTATTTCTTTTTACTCTTGAAAAAGAAAAATATTTTCGTGTGGACTTTGAAATGCCAACAAGCATTTAAATATCTAAAAAGGTACATGTCTAGTTTACATATAAAAGGAAAATCATAATAGCTCAGTTGGTTGGTTATTTGAATGTTCACCTTATTGATAAGGGTATGGTCCCCCATCTTGTAATTCCCTTTTAATTTCCCCTACTTATGTAATAAGTAAATTTAAAAAGTACATCAAAAATGAAAGTTTTGGAACCCGCAAAAAAATGGAATAGTATCTAAATTACTCAATTAACACTTGATCCTCGTGATATTTCGATATTCCAGTTTTAATCCTTTTATTATTTCACTTAGTACATTTAAAAAGGGTAGCGCGGTATATGAAGCATCCGTGTTCACCATAGGGTTCAGGAAATGACCGTATCTTAAGGGGGTTTGATGTAGGCAGATTATTCTTATACAAGTATTAATGACTGATTTCACGACTTGAACATGTAACTTATAGGTCACATGGAAATAATTTACAGTTGCTCCAAAACTCCTATTTACTTTGTACATTTAACCTTCAAGTAAATCAAATACTACGTGATTTTAGTCCCCGCAAATAATTAATGTTAATTTTTTGTTTTGAATTACGAAAATGACCATGAGATTCCCTATTTTTTGGTGTTTGTAAATCAAAGAATTAAAAAACTCTAAAATTTAAAACTAAAACCGCAAAACAAATAGATCGGACTGATCAAGTTTTAATTGATGCCCAGCGGAAAGCAAAGTACACCGACCTTGATCCATTTCTACTACTCCATAGATTTAGTCGTTCTTGTTTAAATTTTATATTTACTTTTTTGACTATTTCAAAGTTCAAACTCACAAAAGAGGACGGAAATTGTATATAGGTAAAATCGGGACTAATGAGCACCCCAATTTTTCGGTAGGTAAAACGAAGCAATGGCGTAACTACATGAAGTCGGAATTGAAGCTGGGAACTTCTCGTACTAAGGCCCGAACGGAGTGCTTGCCACCTGGACCAACAAGACAACACCCCCTGAATCCGGTACGAGTTCCAACACCTCGGAAAACACCACACATGGTTGCACACGACTAATAGAGGGTTGTGATATCCGCGCCCAACAGGATATCGCTCTATGTCGCATATCAGTAATTGATGTATAAAGAGGATTTTTACCTTTTTTAGAATTGTACGAAGGGTAAAATTTCCCTACTATATAAAGGGAAACTTTCTTATTCAATAGACTGTGACACGCATACCAAGACAATACAAACTTGTTTCTCTGTTTTCTAGTTATTAAAAGTTTATTATTTTAATCATAGCTCTTCACACACGTTTGGCTCCGCATCGAGGATAGGACTGTTGCCAAGCTTAAATTCGAGCTCGGGCTCAACGTCACTACTGGTTTAGTTATTTATTTCATTTTTAATCCATTTACCTAACATTCTTGATAATTTATATTAAATTAATCTGCATATTTTTAAAAGCAGGTATAAATTCAATTATTATTTATTTTAAAGGTAAACGGAAATAATGGGTATTTCTGTAATGGAAAAATAAAAGGTTATGGTCAATTATCTTTGGGTACTAAAATCACACATTACGTTTAACTGAAAGTTAGATGTGCTCATTTGAATAATACGAGGATTAAAGCTGGAATAATGCAATATCGAACCAAAACTGCTAGTTTCCCTTAATTTATATTTTCATAGTCGCGTGTAAACATATCTAAAACTCAAAATCGATAAAATCAGGAATACCTATAACATTATTCAGTGAAAAAAGATCATTACAGAATATGGGTTGCAACAATTTCCCTCTTATTTTTTATATTCTAAACCTATATTGGAGCAAAATTCGGTAAAAATTGTGATCACAAAAAAAGGCCTTATTCAATCTTCAATAGGATCAACAGTAGCGACCACTCCCACTCCATAGCCTTCACCAGCTCCGCCACCAAAACCTTTTCCGCCGTCTTCACCGTCGCCGCCTCCTCCGCCACCGCCACCGCCACCACCACCGCCACCTCCCTTGCTACCTGATCCACTACCCCAGCCAATTCCAATTCCCCAACCGTTTCCACCATCTGAACCTCCTCCTCCGCCACCGCCACCGCCACCTCCACCGCCGCCAGCACTGCCTGGTCCACTAAAAGAGCCCGCTCCACCTCCAATTCCCCAACCGTTTCCACCATCTGAACCTCCTCCTCCCCCGCCGCCGCCTCCACCGCCGCCGCCGGCAACATTTCCGATAATTTGGTCAATTCCGCCAAAGCCGAGGATGTTTCCGGATGGAAATTGTAGAAGCTTCCTCGCAAATGTTGTTTGCACAAAAACACAGACAATACATAAAAGAACCAACCTGCTACTCATCTTTGCACTTGCCACTGCACCATAAATAACACAGGTCAGTTATTACTATTCAGAATGTGGAAAGGAAGTGCAAGAATTTTTTTTAAAAATAAATAAAATCAATTTTCCTATGGCAAAATTACAATTTCATCGCATTGCAGCTAGCGATGATGCGTAATAAGTTGGAGTCAACTATACAAATAATATTTTTTCGTTTAAACTTAACTCATGTAATCAAAATAAAAATAAAACGTTTAAACACTATTAGATGCAGGGGCAAAGGTACATAGTCTTCGTCAAAAATTATATTGTATGTATAGGTAAAATATTAGATTTTAATAATATATAGTAACATATATTGAACATCCTTTATCCAAGACTTTTTTTTACTTATTTCAAGTTTGAACACTCTAAATGAAATTCCTGGTTTCACTACTAATTTAGTGATGTGCACATTCCCTTATATCTTGTCAAGTAGAAAAAATTAACTGTATAAACACTATAGTTACTACAGAAAGTCGAAAGATTAAATGTAATTATGTTGTATTTTTAGCAGTAATAAAATCAACATTAACAACAAATTAAGATGAGAATGGTTTCTTACTTTGGCTCTTCTCGTATGTGTGTTTTGCACCGAAATAACCTCAGAGAAGAGCTAAGCAATTGAATGAATAATTTGAGATGTTTAGGACGAGTTTAAATACTATAGAGTAGTGGTAAAGTAACAGTACATGGTTGGGGATTGTTAATGAATGTAATTAATCACTTGTACAAAATGGAAACACCATTAGTACAAAATTGAATGTGGTTAATTAAATAGGAAGAGTTACGTTATGGTAATTAGTTGCTTAATACCCTACATGGTTTATTACTCTAGTCTGTGCACTGTGGAACAACTTTATTGGTAGTCTTATCCCAATTGATGAGACAAACTAGTTTCTAGAAGACCAAGTTTACGGTCTCAAAACCAGTAGTACAAGTCATAAACTCTACAGAGTTTTGCTAGAAACCCTCTAATACAACTATTCCGAAATAAGATAAATAGTACAATACAAAAGCTGAAAGGTAACTCTGAAGCCTATGAATGAAGCAGCAGGTTTACCTTGAGTCTCCTCAGCAATAATCCACACAGCTAGCTAACGATCAACTGACTTCGAATTATCCTTGATTTGCACAAAAATTGCAAAAGAGTTGTATGAGTACATACATCGAACCAGCAAGTATCAAGACTAACCTCGGTGGAGTAGTGACGAGGGACAATCAAGACACCTACTGGACTAAATAACCTGAACGAATATATGTGTAGAAACACCAAAGTGCGATATCTATATAAGGACTACGCATAATAACAATGATAATAATACGGTAATTGCAGTAAGAAAAGGAAAACAACAACTAACAGTGGAATACCATAATAATGAAACCATAGAGTGAGCGAAACTCAGTTTAAATCCAATGATCACATATAAAGGAAAGGCAAGTAGCAACTCAAAAACGAATGACCGCTTTCATATCAGGTCTGAGCCAATAACCTTCACAAGGTACTGAACCTCAGAATATTCACAATTCACGGGTCCCAATTCCCAAACGCTGAACACTTGGCATCCTGCGCCCTCACTACATATTTATAATCACACCGGCGACTCAAGTACCAATAGAGCCATACTCACATAGAAGGCAAGTAAACAAGGGTGTGCATCAATACTCAACAATATCAAATCCATCCTCTTAACCGATAGGAGTGGTTAACTACCTATATGTTTGTGCAAGTGTCCTAGCATAGTTCTTGCTAGCTAGTAAGTATACGAAAAAGGGATAGCACGTAGAATATTTTCTCCACAATTTTCAACAAGACAAAACTCATACATGTAAGTGTGCCACTACCTAAATATCAACAACAAGAATGCCCCCAGGCCATCAGAAGTCATCACAAATCAATCCTTGATATAACCCACCATTTCTCGCCACGTGAGCAATTAGTAAAGTAAATGCCCGCCTTGTCTCGCCACACGTACATAAAAATATTTTCACCTTGTCTCGCCACATGCGCAACCCCTCCCCCCTCCCCACACACATATACACACACACATACACACACACACACACACACACACACACACACACACATATATATATATTCCGCCTTATCACGTCATATGTGCAAATATCAAGTAACAATACACATCAGAAACCTCGTGAAACCCGATAACACCGCACGGCAGAAACCTCATGCATCACAACAACAAGTACCACAACAACATGAAAATAATACAGGAGTACAACAATTAAATCAACTCATAAATTCTGGAACTCAGAGACACGAAAGAACTAATTCACAAGAAATAGCCACAATAGAGAATGCTAGACATAATAAGAACAAGTCAATAAGGGAGAAGATAATATGTAACAACGGCCCCACAAGGTACAGTTCAACAACAATGGAGATATCACGAGTCAATATTTCCAATTAAGGATAAATCAACTATGATAAAGGATAACTAACTTCATTTAGAATTTAGTACTCACGAAAGAGGTGCAATAATTACAATTAAGGATAAGCAACGAAAAGGATAATCATGACCTCAATTAAGGATAAACAATTAAAGAAGAGATAATAATAATTTAGATAAAGATAAGCAGTTAGAAAAAGATAGCATGTCAATAGAAGAAGTAAAAATCTTCAATTAAGTCAAATAAGGGTCAAATAGGCAATAGGAATGGATCATGAAGCAATTAATTCCAATTAAGACAGGTAGAGGTGAAATTAGTACTTGAAAAAACTTAATCATAACGAAAACAACTTCATACTCAGTGAACACAAGGACCTAAGAACCCTAAAAGGCCAACTTTCCACGAGCACATACTCGTCACCTCGCGTACACGGACTTCACAAGTTACAAATAGCATAGAAGACTCAAATCCTAACGGGTAATTCCCCCACACAAGGTTAGGAAAGATACTTACCTCAAAGAAGACAAACCGATACTTAAAAATGAACTCCTCGGTGAAATAACCTCCAGACGGCTCAAATCTAGCTAAAATAACTTCAAAACTTAAATAAAACTCATAAGAAACTATTCCGAATCGTAAAGCCTCAATCTTTATCAAAAAATAATATCAAGCCAAAAGTTGACCCCCGGACCCACACCTCGAAACCCGACAAATTTCACATAACCCGAACACTCATTCCTATATGAGCTCAACCATAGAAAAATTATCAATTTCCGATACCATTAGGCCTCTCAAATCATCATTTTCATTTTGAAAGTTTTTTATTTTTTACATTTTTTCCCAAAATTTCCTTTAGATTCTCATTAATTTGATGTTAAATTTAATATATTCTTACAAAATATAATTAAAAATTGATTAGAGGTACTTGCCCAATTATTGTAGATGAAATTCCTCTCTCAATATCGCCCACTCTCAGACCTAGGGTTCAAAATGTGACAAAATGAAGCTAAAACTCGGAATGCCTAGCTATTAATAGGCTGCAGATATTGCATTTACGATAGGGGTTTCGCAAATGTGGACAAAACATCACAAAAGCAAAAAATGAGGGTTTATGCTAAGGTCGTATTTGGGACTAAATACTTCCTAAATGCGAAATGAAAAACTTCGCAAATGCAATGAGTTCTTCGCAAAAGCGAACTCCTGCCCAGAAACCCAGGTTCATAAATTCAAGGCTGATTCACAAATACGATAGTCGCATTTGCGACCAAAACATCGCGAATGCGATGAAACGAGAACCAACACACAAAAAGTTAACACTCTGAAGCTAATCCAAAACTCACCCGAGCCCCCGAGGCTCCAAATAAAAAACCCACACATGTCTAAAAACATAACACGAACTCGCTTGCTCGATCAAAACACCTAAATAACCTCTAGAACTACGAATCGGATGCCAAAACACATGAAATTCACAATGAACTTCAAGAACTTCTAGATCGCAACCAAGCATCCAAACCATATCAAATCAACTTCAAATGATACCAAATTTTGCGAGCAAGTCCCAAATGACATAATGGAGCTGTTCCAATTTTTGAAATCGCATTCCGACCCCGATATCACCAAAGTCAACTCTTGGTCAAACCTCTCCACCTTCCAAACTTCAACTTTTCTAACTTTCGCCGAAATGCTTCAAATTACCATGCGAAACTCCAATCCCAAATCCAGCCGCACTCCTAAGTCCAAAATCATCATATGAAGCTGTTGAAATTATCCAAGACCCATTCTACCGTTACACAAAAGTTAAATTTCGGTCAACTCTTACCGCTTAAGCTTCCAAAACTAGAATCCTTCTTTCGATTTAACTCTGAATCATCTGGTAACTGAACTCGACCACACACAAAAGTTATAACACATAATACAAGGCTGGTTAAGACCTTATGTTGCAGAACAGGACTTAAGTTCTCAAAACGACCGGCCGGGTCATTATAATATTTTAAAATAATAATTTTATATTCAAACTATGCAAAAAATTATTATAAGTTGTAGTTTTCTTTTTCTAATGTAAATTTGATAAAAAAATACATTTTAAAATATTGATCATAGTTCACATAGCTAATATTGAATTACATTTTTAAAATCGAGACGTTGGGGAGCCGGCTAAACTGGCTGCAGGGTCACATTGCTTGATGATTAACATGATTTTTGGTTGTGAAGAAGCAAATAGGTGACACTTTCAGCAGCAAAGAAAATGAAGATATCGGTAACTCATGGCAAGATGATCCGAGAAGCTTAAGAAGACGATGAAATCACCTTTACATATGAGGACGCTGATGGACTTCTTCTACTGCACAATGATGCTCTCGTAATATCTCTTAATGTCTTAGATTTTAAAATTAAATGCGTGGTGGTTGATCCACATAGTTCAACTAATATCATACTATGGAGAGTTTTGGAGCAAGCAAAGTTAACCAGAAACACTGTTTCTGTCACGACCCCGGTTCGCCCTCCGAGAACTATCATGACGGCACCTAGTCTCTAAGATTATATAACGACCCGACCGGTCGTTTTGAGCCCTAGAGCATCACTCAGCAGTCTGAGGACATGAGCAGCTTTATTTAAGGTGTTATAACTTGTACGCGTGGTCGGAATTAAATTCCGAGAAGTTCGGAGTTGATTTGGGAAGTGAATTCTCATTTCGGAAGCTTAAAGTTGAAAGAATCAACTAGGACAGGATTTTTGAGTAAACGACCTCGGAATCGGGATCTGAAGGTTCCAGCAGGTTCGTATGATGATTTCGGACTTGGGCGTATACTCGGTTTGGGTTTTTGGATAACCCGAGAGTATTTTGGCGCCTATTGTGGAAGTTGGCATTTTAGAAGAAATTTCATAAGTTTGGCTTGAAGTGCATTTCAGTGTTATCGATGTCTGTTTGAAATTCTGAGTCTGCGAATAGCTCCGTATGGTAATTCTGGAGTTGGGAGCACGATTGGAAGTGAATTCGGAGGCCCGTAGGTCATTTTGGAATCATTTGGTTAAAGATAGAATTTGAAGGTTTTTCAGAAGTTTGACCGGAAGTGGACTTTTTGATATCAAGGTCAGAATCCAATTCTGGAAGTTGGAGTAGGTCTGTCATGTCGAATATGACTTGCGTGCAAAATTTAAAGTCAATCGCACGTGATTTGATTGGTTTAAACATCGAAAGTAAAAGTTTGAAATTCTAAAGTTCTTAAAGCTTGGATTGGAGGTCGATTCATGATTTTAGCATTGTTTGATGTGATTTGAGGCCTCGAGCAAGTCCGTAATGTATTTGGGGACTGGTTAGAGGTCTCGAGTGCCTCAAGTGGATTCTGGTGTTTATCGGATCGAAATTGGAATTTTATGAAAGGCCTAAAAGGTTGCCGCTTCTGTCATAACCGCATCTGCAGTTTTTGGACCGCAGATGCGGTGCTTCAATCGCTGATGCGGCCAAGGAGGCCAAGCCAGGAACCGTAGATGCGGCTCCGCATATGCGGCTCCCAGTGCAGTCCAGCCTTTCCTCCCCTTTTTCGCAGATGCGGTCCTCGGACCGCAGATGCGGGAATCACTGGGTAGTGAGGTTCATTTAATAAGAGTTCTAGACCATTTTCTTCACATAAACACTTTTCCATTGGCGATGTTGGAAGCTTTGGAGAGAAGACTTCCACTTAGAATTGTGAGGTAAGTTTATTCCACCCATCCTTAGTTTAATACTTGTATATTAGGTAGATTAAACACTAGAAATTAGGTAAAATCAAGGGGAGCAAAACCAAGGGTTTTAATAAAACTTGGATTTAACCACGAAATTTATTATGGAATTAATTAGAAATCATATATTATTGATCCTTAGGTTGTAGAGAACAACTTCCTTTGAAAAATTTCAGAATCCGGGCACGTGGGCCCGGGGTCGGATTTTAGGAAACTTGTGTTAAGGGTCGGAAAATTTCTTAAATAGTTAGAATACGATCTTGTGAGTCTATATTGAATAGTTCCTCCTTCATTTAACTAGTTTGGGATCGTTCTACTTCAAATTGAGGATTCGGGCTCGTTATTGGCATTGGAAGTATTTTTTGGAGCGAGGTGAGTGTCCTTTCTAACCTTGTAAGAGGAAATTGTCCCTATAGGTGAAATAATTGGTTATGTGCTCCTAATTGTGGGGGCTACGTATGCACGAGGTGACGAGAGTCTGTGCATAGCTACTATTATGCTATTATCCGGGTAATTACGACCCCAAAGCATGCTATACTTGGATTACTTGTGAACCTATTGATAGCTTGAATTGCTTAAATCACAACAAATTAGTAAATGCATTTCTAAACAGATAAAACTTATTCTTTTCTTAAATGGTTAAAAGAGGATTTATTTTCATTGGACAATTACTCCGTGTAGACTTCTTGATTGACTGTATGTGTGTTTGTTATTTTGGAGTGGGCCGAACGCCTCGGCAGATTAAATAGATGCATCTATGGTTTGCGTCGTTCGACCCTCGGCAGTGCACAGTTTACTTTTGGTTGGAGCGGGCTGTATGCCTCGGCATGAATTGCACATGCTTGTATTGCTGCCTTGAACTTATTAAAGTTGTTATTGCCTCTTCATGGCTTGAGAATATTTGGACAAATAATGATAAGGAATTTTGGAAATTTCCTATAAAAGAAATAAGTGTTTACTTGTTTCCCTCTATTGGATTGAGATCGTGTTTATAGAAATCCACGATTTAATGTATTATTGACATCATTATTGGACCACTAGTAAGTGTCGAAGTCGACCATCTCGTCCCTGCTTATTCGAGATTAGACGGGATACTCATTGAGTACACGTTGTTTTCGTACTCATACTACACTTCTGTGCATTTTTATTGCACAGGTATATGTAACTCTAGTGGCCTACTAGGCGTAGCAGCACGGATGATTGAGGGACTAGGTGAGTTGCATTATTCGAGGCAGCCCGCAGCTAGTATAGTCCCTTTCAGTATACTATATTTACTTTCTGTCCACTGTATTCCAGATAGATGTTGTATTTTATTTCCTTTTTAGTAAATGCTCATGCACTTGTGACACCAGGTTCTGGGATGGTTATAGGTTTGTACAACATTAAGTTTGTTAAAGACTCCATGGCTATTTCTGTAAAGTTCATTATTTGTTATTTAATGTATAAAGGAAAAATAACTTCAGCAAATATTAAAATTGGAATTTAATTAAGTATTTTGGTCAGCTTGCCTGACAGCGGTGTCCGGTGCCATCACGAACCTTAGAGGATTTTGGGTCGTGACAATATGGTATGAGAGCACCAGGTTCCTAGGGTCTCACGAGTCATGAGAAGTCAAGTAGAGTCTTGCAGATTGGTACAGAGATGTCTGTACTTATCCTCGAGAGGCTGCAGGACTGTTCGGAGTACTTCCCTTTTTGATTCCTTATCGTGCAATTTGATCCTTGAAGGCATATGCCTTTAATTAATTCCTACCCAATCTTACATGATGTGAACTGCTTGTTATAAATTGAGAATTAAAGAACCGTAATGGTACTACAGATGTGGTACGGGATGTTTCTTCCGGTATAGCTGATCGAATTATTATCATCGCTTTGTAGAAGGATATTCTATTATTTCAGCCAGTAGCAGTACTTATAAGGGCTCTGAGGCTAGGCACAAGTTGCCATGATGCTTATGAATGATTGTTCCGCAGTAGTGATATGATGGTAGGATGTTTGCCCACGTGTCGGGACAGTGAATGACTTGAAGGGAGGTTTACTCAGTGCATAATCTAGAGATTCAGTATTTTATTTCCGGTAGGGGAAAGGCAATCGGACTAAGAATGGTCAGATGTGGGCTGGTAGAGTCATGAGACTTGGTATTTGCGAGCGTGGTGGAGCTTTCTTCTATGATGGTATGTCATAGTCCTCATTGAACGTACCAAGCTCGTCGGTGTTATGACCTTTTACAATTCGCCTTTGGGGCAAGCTACTGTTAAATAGTATTGAAAATGCAGTTTTCAGATATCGCAGGGTATGGCTATTCAGGATTGAGTCGGCATTTCTAATGTCGACGGTATTAGAAAGATGATCTTCTGCAAGGCGTAAAGTTAACAGCAATAGTGGGTTCAAGTGCCACGAAGATAGATTTTATCTAAGGCAACAACTGAGCGGCTAAGGATGAGGATAGGCATGTGGGAAGTGTCAAGCGGTGGCTAAAAATTTCTAGAAGGCCGAGTATAAGCGGCCAATGGTCGAGTAGTCGATTAAAAGGATGAGTTTCGCCAAAGTGGGAGAGTGGCGGAGTTGCGTATGGGCATTGTGGTAGGATGACTATGCACTTTAATAAGAGTTTGGAGTGATTTGGGAAATTTTAGTGATTGGTGATTTGGGCCTACGAATTAATTTGAAGTATGGGCTATGATGCAGCAGGAGATGTGATATAATGGGAAGGGGCTGCTTGAATGAAGAAGGATGCAAAATAACTTTGAATTGGGAGGATGTTGCCGCACATTTAATTGATGTCCACGAGGGGTGAATGGACTTGTGCAACTGGAGAGTGAGCTCAAACTCAGGGTGGGTTATTGATGTCGTAGTGATTGTACCCTGTGTAGCAGCGCTGGAAGATATCGGGAGTGATTTCTACAGGTAAGTTATCCCTGTGAGCAAGTTAGCGGTTGTGTGGTTGGCGAGGCTTCTGCGAAGAATTCTATTGGTTATACAACAAAGGGATTGATCGTGCGAATGTTGATGATGATTCAGAGTATAAAAAAAGGGGGGTTTCTATAGTAAGATATCGAGAATGTTAGCGGTTGATTGCGCAAGGTTATGTCAATTAGAGATTAAGAATCATAGTGAGCTCCAGAGTTGTGTAATAGTGGCTTCGAGCTAAGTGGGAGAGCCCCACTACCTATTATTGGGTTGTATGGTTAACTACTTGCGAAGTTTCTGGTTATTAGCATATTGATGGGTTATTTCAGCTAGGGAAAAGCATAAGTGGTAATTCGAGCAAAGGAATTATTAAAGGTGTGCTATCATTGGCCTTACTGGCCCATGTTCAGACTTGGGGAGTGATTCTGTCGGGTGCTCCGTCGAGAGGGTATTCTTGTGCTAGAAGAATCATGGAGTTGATTATATTCGGGCCAAGTTAGAGCGGGCGGCTCTCAGCAACGGTCCTAGTGGATTCAAAGAGGTAAAGTGTGTCGCCTAATGCTTTCGAGCCTATAGGTATGGTTAAGAACCAAGCTTGGCAGCAACCTATGAGAAGAGGCACGAAATGTTCTATGATATTTTGTCTTGCGATGTAGAAATTGGGAGGTACGAAATGGTTCATGGGATTTGAGACAGCTTGGTCTCATGATTCAAGGTCACTCGGGATGAGTGCGGGTGGAATGTGTTATGTGTTGAATGGAGTTATTATTATTTCTAAGGCAATCAAGGATAAATTGGAAGAAGATAGAATGGTTAGCCCTGGTTGAGTTAGCATGTTAGGTACAATGAGTGGTATGGAATTTGAAGTGAAGATCAAGGTAATGGTTCGGTGTTGACAAGGACGTCACAAGCTCGGATGAGCAGGAAAGTAGATTCAAGGTTTAAGGTAAGTTGGTATTGTCTTCAGCGTCACCCGAGATCGGTGTTTTATGAAAAAGGCTTTGCATCCTGGTTAATGATTCTTGATCACTTTTCAGCGTTCGTGCGGCCGGTGGTTTGGAGGTACGACCCAGTTATTTGTTATGGTAGGTTGTGGGAGTGTGTCCCACAGGAAGATTGTATAGGTGTGGCAGGTAGTCACTTGATTGATTAAAGACTTAAACAAAATATGAATGTTGTGATAATATCATTGATTTGAGAATATATGCCTGGAGGTCACTCAGTCTATTAAGTTGTGGACTGTGAAGGATTTCTCCGGTTATGATGGTTGTTCTTATGCGTTATGAAAGAAAGGAGAGTTATTATGGACCTTGGAAAGGTTATTAGCCTAGTCAGTGCGACCAGAATCAGCCTGAGGTTGGTGGATGGATTCTAATGTGAATATGGGCTCTATATCAGGCCAAACGTGTCCATTTCAGTAATGCGCTCTTTATGGAGGAGTAGTCAGGGTGTTATTTCGTTGTCAGATATTTCATGTAGTGATACATTGCGCCGTGTGAGTTGTGAGACGGCTTGAGAAATTGCTCATGTGTTGAGGATCCGCGTAGAAATGATGTATTATGAGCAAAATGGCTCTTGAGATTTAGATTGTATATCCCATCTCAGTTGTGCTTGAGTTTTGTAGCTTATAGCGCTATATGTCCCCTCAGGGATGGTATTATGCACCTAGCATGCTTGTGATCGAAATTCGGTATTTTATTGTAATGAGCAATTTAGCTCGATGTGCATCCCTTAGGTGAGTGTTATGTGTGGATCGGGTGGCACGCCGCCATGGGTATGTTATGTGAGGATCGGGTGGCATGCCGCCAAGGGTATGTTATGTGTGGATCGGGTGGCATACCGCCATGGGTATGTTATTTAGATTGGGTTACGCGCCGCAATAGTGAGATGTTGAGTATAGTTTTCTATATACTATTTTTGTATGCCTTGCTTCCTATTTTCTAAGGGAAGTCTGTATTGGTGCGTGAGTTTGGAAGTTCCTCCTAGAGTTCATTTTTCTTTTGTATCGCGTTCGAATTGGTAGCCTATTGGCACATTGTGGCATCATATGAGACTTCTGGTTATGTCCGAGGTGGATTATTGCTTGAATAGTTCGTACTTGGTGAGACGAGATCATTGGATTTAGGATCAGTGCAATCTGACTATATGAAGTACATTATGGAGCTAAGACCATTATTTGGCTCGTAATGAGATGATGGTTCTTGTCAGAAGTATAGACCTCATAATTTGTTAATTCGGCAGCCGGTTATGAATTTCTACACATCTCTTCCGTCATGGCGGTATTGCAAGAATTAGAGCAAGACATATGTAGGTCATGAGGTGCAATGAGGGCATCAGATTCGTGGGATTTTGATTAATATGATCAGAGGATGTTATTGTGATTCTGTGAGTAAAGTGGTGCAAGTTGTGAATTCAGCTAAGGTATGTAGTCGTGTTTGGAGCTGCGTGTAGTTATTGATACGGGGAGCGTATGTTGGAAATAGGTCGGGCATAGAATTCTGGATGTTGGAATTAGGCTCTAAGGCTTAGTTGCTTGAATAAAAGGAAATATCTTCAGAATTAATCGAGCTAATGTGCTCAACTGAGTTGTGGTAGCACGGGAAGGTACATGAGGTGTGAAATAATGATTCAGACTATTTCAGTATAGTTCTCAGCACGTTCGAGGACGAACGTATGTTTAAGTGGGAGAGAATGTAACGACCCAATCGATCGTTTTGAGCCCTAGCGCGTCGTTCACCAGTCTGAGGCCATGAGCAGCTTCATTTCAGGTGTTATGACTTGTGCGCATGGTCGAAATTGAATTTCAGGAAGTTCGGAGTTGATTTGGGAAGTGAATTCTCATTTCGGAAGCTTAAAGTTGAAAGAATCAACTAGGATGGGATTTTTGAGTAAACGACCTCGGAATCAGGATCTGAAGGTTCCAGCAGGTTCGTATGATAATTTTAGACTTGGGCGTGTGCCCGGTTCTGGTTTTTGGATAACCCGAGAATGTTTTGGCGCCTATTGTGAAAGCTAGCATTTTAGAAGAAATTTCATAAGTTTGGCTTGAAGTGTATTTCAGTGTTATCGATGTCCATTTGAAATTCCGAGTCTACGAATAGCTCCGTATGGTGATTCTGGAGTTTGGAGCGCGATCGGAAGTGAATTCGGAGGCCCGTAGGTCATTTTGAAATCATTTGGCTAAAGATAGAATTTGAAAGTTTTTGAGAAGTTTGACCGGAAGTGGACTTTTTGATATCAGGGTCAGAATACGATTCCGGAAGTTGGAGTAGGTCTGTGATGTCGAATATGACTTGCGTGCAAAATTTGAAGTCAATCGGACGTAATTTGATAGGTTTAAACATCGAAAGTAGAAGTTTGAAATTCTAAAGTTCATAAAGCTTGGATTGGAGGTCGATTCACGATTTTAGCATTGTTTGATGTGATTTGAGGCCTCGAGCAAGTCCGTAATGTATTTTGGGACTGGTTGGTATGATTGGTTGGGGTCCCGGGGGGCTCGGGTGGATTCCAAGTGGTTATCGAATCGAAATTAGATTTTTGGAAAAGGCCTAAAGAGATGTGGCTTCTATCATAACCGCATCTACGGTTTTTGGACCAAAAATGCGGGACCGCAGATGCGGCCAAGGAGGCCAAGCCAGGAACCGCAGATGTGGCTCCCGAGCCGCTTACTCCGCATATGCGGCTCAAAGTGTGGTCCAGAATTTCCTCCCCTTTTCCACAGATGCGGCTAAATCCTCGCAGATGCAGACCCTGGACCACAGATGCGGAAATCGCTGGGCAGTGAGGTTCATTTAATACGATTTCTAGACCATTTTATTCACATAAACACTTTTCCATTGGCGATTTTGGGAGCTTTAGAGAGAAGACTTCCACTAAGCATTGTGAGGTAAGTTTATTCCACCCATCCTTAGTTTAATACTTGTATATTAGGTAAATTAAACACTAGAAATTAGGTAAAATCACGGGGTTAGAGCAAAACCTAGAGTTTTAATAAAACTTGGATTTAACCACGAAATTTGTTATGGAATTAATTAGAAATTATATATTATTAATCCTGAGGTTGTAGAGAACAACTTCCTTCGAAAAATTTTGAAATCCGGGCAAGTGGGCTCGGGGTCAAATTTTAGGAAACTTGTGTTAAGGGTTGGAAAATTTCTTAAATATTTAGAATACGATCTTGTGAGTCTATATTGACTAGTTCCTCCTTCATTTAACTAGTTTGGGATCGTTCGGCTTCGAATTGAGGATTCAGGCTCGTTATTGGCATTGGAAGTATACTTTGGAGCGAGTTGAGTCTCCTTTCTAATCTTGTAAGAGGAAAATGTCCCCATAGGTGAAATAATTGGTTATGTGCTCCTAATTGTGGGGGCTACGTACGCACGAGGTGATGACAGTCCGTGCATGGCAACTATTATGCTATTGTCCGGGTAGTTAGAACCCCAAAGAATACTATACTTGGATTACTTGTGAACATATTGATAGGTTGAATTTCTTAAATCACATCAAATTAGTAAATGCATTTCTAAACAGATAAAACATATTCTTTTCTTAAATGGTTAAAGGAGGATTTGTTTTCATTGGACAATTACTCCGTGTGGACTTCTTGATTAACTGTCTGTGTGTTTGTTATTTTGGAGCGTTCCAAACGCCTCGGTAGAATAAATAGATGCATTTATGGTTCACGTCGTTCGACCCTCGGTTGTGCACAATTTACTTTCGATTGGAGTGGGCCGTACGCCTCGGCATGAATTGCGCATGCTTGTATTGCTGCCTTGAAATTATTAAAGTTGTTATTGCCTCTTCATGGATTGAGAATATTTGGATAAATAATGATAAGGAATTTTAAAAATTTCCTATAAAAGAAATAATTGTTTACCTGTTTCCCTCTATTGGATTAAAATCATGTTTATAGAAATTCACGATTTAATGTATTATTGACATCATTATTGGACCACTAGTGAGTGTCTAAGTCGACCATCTCGTCTTTAATTCTTCGAGATTAGACGGGATACTCATTGAGTACACGTTGTTTTCGTACTCATACTACACTTCTGTGCATTTGTGTTGCACAATTATATGTAACTCTAGTGGCCTACTGGGCATAGCAGCACGGATGATTCAGGGACTAGGTGAGTTGCATTATTCGAGGCGGCCCGCAGCTAGTCCCTTCCAGTATACTGTATTTACTTTCTGTCCACTGTATTCCGGACGGATGTTGTATTTTATTTCCTTTTTAGTAGATGCTCGTGCACTTGTGACACCGGGTTCTGGGTTGGTTATAGGGTTGTTCAACATTAAGTTTGTTAAAGACTCCATGGTTATTTCTGTAAAGTTCATTATTTGTTATTTAATGTATAAAGGAAAAATGACTTCAGCAAATATTAAAATTGGAATTCAATTAAGTATTTTGATTGGCTTGTCTGACAGCGGTGTCCGACGCCATCACCATCCTTTGAGGATTTTGGGTCGTGACAGATTAGGTAAGCCTAACAAATGCGGAAAATAAACAATTTGCATAAGAAATAATTAAAAACCAAAATAACAAAATGAAACAGTGTTTAAATGCCACTCGCCATATACAATACCAACTCTCGAAACTAACAACATTTTCCAAAACCCGAAATCTCATGAAATCACAAACGTTTGAATGTCTACAAGTATATAACCCCAGAACGTCTAACAAAGAAAAATACATAAGGGCTAATACTTAAAGAGAGAATAGAAAGGGAATCTTCGGTCTGCGGACGCGACAAATATACCTCGGAGTCTCTACAAGCGCCTCGCCTCAAGCGTGACAAGACTGAGTGGAAGTACCTGGATCTGTATAGAAAAAACATGCGTAGAAAGGGCATGAGTACACCACAGCGGTACTCAGTAAGTGCTAAGTCTAACCTCAGTCGGGTAGTGACGAGGAAGGTCAGGGCCCTACTGAGGTTAAATGAAATACAAGGTATAACAATATAGGAGAACACAGTATAATCAGGTGCAAAAGTAAGCTAACACAGGATAGAAAGAACAACAACAACTATAACAGAAACAGAGAAATCATAGAAAGGCAATACAACTTAGCACAGAGATAACAACCGGGGATCTCCTAGGATACCGTCCTGTAGCCCCAAATATAAACGTCCAATGGATCTCCTGGTATACCGTCCCGTAGTCCAAGTATATATATCCAATGGATCTCTCGTGATACCGTCCCGTAGTCCAAGTATATATATCCAACGGATCTCTCGGGATACCGTCCCGCAGTCCAACTCATAGTGCTCGGGGATCTACCGAAATCCCAATCCGTAGTCCCAAATGTAAATACCCAGTACTGGGGGAATCTACCGGGTGCAGTCCCATAGTTCCAATGTAAAAGTGCAGGGGGATCTCTTAGAATACAAATTCGTAGTCCCAAAGTAAACATTCATGGGGATATCCCAGGATACCGTCCCGTAGTCCCAAAGTAAACACACAACAGCCACACGAAGAATAGTCAATTCAACTCAAATTCCATACCAATGTAAAATAGGTAATTCTAACCTAGCATACTGCAAATAATCCAAATAAGGCAGTTTGAGAAAATAAAGCAATTAAGTCACTTAGACATGCTTCCCTAAGCTAACAACATGCTTAAATTGCAAGTAGTAATAACAGAAGAAGAAACACAATTTTAATTACTTAGTGAAAATCAGATTTTCAACAATTAGCACAAGTACGCACTTGTCACCTCACGTACAAGGCATTTCAAATACCACCAATACCAAATCCTAAGGGGAAGTCCCCCATACAAGGTTAGACAAGCCACTTACCTCGAACTGGCTCAAAATCAACTAGAAACCACATTCTTGCCACGAGTACTGGACTTCAAATGAACCAAATCTATTCAATTAAATTGCATACTATAATAACACTTCAAGTAACTAATTCAACTAATTAATTCTAAGCTAATACCCGAAATTAGGTAAAATGACCAAAACGCCCTCTGGGCCCTCGTCTCGGAATCGGGTAAAATTTATATTTTTAGAATCCTCATACTCTCACGAGTTCATGCATATCAAAATTATCCAAATCCAATGTCAAATTCCCAATCAAAACTCGAAATCTAGGTCTAAGAACTTTCTTCAAATTTTCCCCAATTTTCATTTCCAATCAGAAATTAAATGACAAAACTAAGATTAGATTATAGTAATACAACTATAAAGGAATTAGGAATCATTACCCACTGATTTCCTCTTCAAAATCCTCCTAAAATTGCCCTCTCCCGAGCTCCAAATCAATTTCTAACTTTTTGAAACTAAACCCTCGAAATTCTGATTTTTCTGCCCAGCAAAGTCGCATCTGCGGCCCAATTTCCGCAGAAGCGGTAAAGGCCCAATTTCCACATTTGCGATACCACTTCTGTGGTCAAGGGAATTGCTTCTGCGATTTCCACTTAAACCTCCTCCACCGCACCTGCAACCCAGAATCTGCACATGCGATCCCGCAGGTGCGGTACACCTTTTGCTTCTGCGGTTTCAGGTCTTCTCCCTCTTGGCCGCTTCTGCGGCTTGGGTCCACATCTGCAGGAGTCGCTCCTGCAGCCTCTCAACCGCAGATGCGGTTATGGCAGCAGCCATAACTTTAGCTACCACGCAAATTTCCAAATCTTCCCGTCAACCATCCGAAATTATCCCGAGGCCCCCGGGACCTCAACTGTAACGACCCGACCGATTGTTTTTAGAAATCATGCCCCGATCCCCTATTAACTGCTTTCTCTAAGTTCATTTCTGCTATTTTGGTATGCCGGGATGTTCGGTGTTAGGATTCGGAGTGTTTTAGGTCACTTAGCCCCTAGATGGGAGCTTAAGAGTTGAAAAATGGTCCGTGTTTGGAACAGTGTGGAGACGACCTCGGAATGGAAATCCGATGGTTCTGTTAGTTCCGTTAGGTGATTTCGGGGTTGGGAGCGTGTTCGGAATGTATTTTGGAGGTTCGTAGCTTATTTAGGCTTAAAATGCCAAAGTTTGAATTTTTGAAGTTTCCGGTCCGATAGTGAGTTTTTGATCCGAGGGTCGGAATTGAATTCCGAAAGTTTCTGTAGCTCCGTCATGTCATTTGGGATGTGTGTGCGAAATTTCAGATCATTCAAACGTGATTTGGTTGGGTTTTTAGTCAAAAACGTATTTTGAGGATTTGGAAGTTCATAAGCTTGATTTTTTTGGTTTGATCCGTCATTTCGATGTTATTTTATGTGCTTTGAAAGTTCGAGCGAGTCCGTGTTAGGTTATATGACTTGTGTGTATGATTAGACGGGGTCCCGGGAGCCTCGGGTGTATTTCGGATAGGCTACGGGTTTTTTTTCCTCCATTTTGGATTGCTGAACTGCTGCTTCTGATATCCTTCTACGCGATCGCGGTGGTACTCCCGCGATCGCACCACCGCGATCGCGATGCTTTGTGGAAGACCACCTCGGAATCCTTCTATGCGTTCGTATTCTTCCTTACGCGTTCGCGATGTTCTGCTCATTTCTTCACTGCGTTCACGTATAGACTCCCGCGATCGCGTAGGTATAATTTCCCTTACTACGCAATCGCATCCCAGATCACTCGTTCGCGTATAGGCTCAGGACCTTGGTATTTCTTCAACGCGTCCGCACTCATGGTCACGCAATCGCAAAGCACTGTCTTCCTCTTCTCCGCGTTCGCGTTCCATCCATCGCGTTTGCAATGTACATTTTCTGGGCCTTCTCAAATTCCTCTACGCGATTGCGATCCTTGTTACGCGATCGCGATGAACAAAATGTA
>MU747070.1:82457-178816 GCA_026770625.1 Nicotiana glauca | reverse complement strand
GTATCATCAATTATTATATTCTTGTTGTTAATTGTTGTATTTACCCCTTATTGTGAATTGTAGCATCTTTGGTCGTTCACGCATTCTTTACATATTCATATGTCATAACCATTGTTCCTATGATTATACTGTTTATCGACCGGTAGGTGCCTTGACTGTTTCTCATCACGACTCCATCGAGGTTAGTCTTGGTACTTACTGGGCACCGCCGTGGTGTGCTCATACTACTCTTCTGCACATTTTTTTGTTGTGCAGATACAGGTACTCCCGCTCAGTTCTGTCAGTCTTAGAATGAGGCGTATTGGTAGAGACTTCAAGGTATATCTGCTATGTCCGCAGACCAAGGAGTCCCTTTCCAGCTTTTATGTAATAAGTATAGTACTTCTAGTATTTTCTCCTTTGTATAGATATTCTTGAGTCAGTGCCTCTTATGTATCCCCTTAGCTTGTGATTTGTGAGTTTTCGGGTTTTAGGAAGTTTTGTTAGCTTTGAGGATTGTAGTGGTATGTGCCTAGCGGCACCTTAAACCCTATTTATTTTTCCTGTTTAGTTTTATTTAATTTCTTCCGTAAATTTTGGTTTATCTTCCGCATCGTTAGGCTTACCTAGTCATAGGGACTAGGTGCCATCACGACATGTTCATGGAGGATGAACTGGGGTCGTGACATCAACCAACAGCACAAACAAGTCTAATACCACTGTTCAATCTTATACGAATCTTCAAAACACCTCTAACATCATCGAATCAACCAATTAGCATCGGATTCAAGCCTAAGAACTTCAAAACTCTTGAAAATATGCTTTCGATAAATAAGTCTATCAAACCCCGTCCAAATAACCTAAAATTTTGCACACATGTCACATTCAACACTAAGGAGCTACTCCATATTTCAGAATTCCATTCCGACCCTCGGATAAAAAATCTCACTATCGAACCGGAAACTTCAAAAATTTAACTTTCGACATTTCAAGCCTAAATTAGCTACGGACCTCCAAAATACAATTTGAACACGCTCCTAAACCCGAAATCACCCATAGGAGCTAACGGAACCAACAAAATTCCATTCCGAGGCCGTCTTCACACCGTTTCGACTACAATTAAAATTCTAAAACTTAGGCCCTTATTTAGGGACTAAGTGTCCCCAAACTCTCTGAAACTCCAAATAATTCCTTCCGGCAACTCACAATAGCAGAAACAAACACAGGGAATGCAATTAATTGGGGATCGGAGCGTTAATTCTTAAAACGACCGGCCGGGTCGTCATAGTTTCGGAAACAAAGCTTCTAGGCGGGTTTAGCCTAACAAATGTAACGACCCGGGGAGATATTCTACTATCCACGCATGCCGAAGGCGTAACAAAGACAACTTTGTTTGAAATGGTATATGGAGACATGGGATGCAACGTAATCCTTGGAAGACCATGGATACATGAAATAAAGGTTGTGCCGTTAACTTATCATCAATTGTTGCAGTTCCCACACCGGAAGGGGTCAAACAAATTAGAGGAGATCAACCGGTTGCTAGAGAAATGAATGTAGTTACCTTGTCCAGTAGCAAGGGAAAAGAAATAAGCAAATAGAAACTACAAGAGCTGACGCCCTCTTCCATCGCGATTGAAGATAATAGAGAAGAGGAGTCATCGAATTTCTATCAGGTATCAAGATTGTTTCAGGTATAATAGGAAACAGAGGCAACTAAATCTACTGTAGAGGAGCTGGAACAAGTTGCCTTATTCACAGATTTCTTATAAACGAAATTCCACTTAGGAATTGGGTTGAGCCCCAAAATAAGATTAAAAATTATTCATTTTCTTAAAGCTAACATCGATTATTTTGTGTGGTCACATCCAAATATGATAGGCATCCCATTGGAAGTGGCTATCCACAAGCTAAGTTTGGACCCTAACTTCCCTCTAGTTAGGAAGAAGAAATGACCGATTGCAAAGGTAAGAAATAAGTTAGTCAAAGAAGAGGTAACCCGATTACTGAATATAGGTTCAATTCAAGAGCTAAATTACCCTGATTGGTTAGCTAACATAGTAGTAGCTCCTAAAAAGATTAATAAATTTAGATTGTGTATAGATTGTAAATATTTGAATAAGGCAAGCCCTAAGGATTATTTCATGTATAATCGATGCGAATGTCATGCATGAGTTAATGAGTTTTTTTAATGCATATTCCGGATATAATCAAATTAGAATGCACCGGAAAGATCAAGAAAAACTCTCGTTTATCACAAAATTTGGCACATGCTACTATAATATGATGTCTTTCGAGCATAAGAATGCCGGAGCTATTTATCAAAGGCTCGTTAATAAAATGTTTGAAAAAAATTGGTAAAATAATGGAGGTATATATTGATTATATATTGGTCAAGTCTCTTAATGCAGGAGATCATTTATCTCATCTACAAGAGACGTTTGACATTCTGAGAAAGTACAACGTGAAGCTCAATCCTGAAAAATGTGCTTTCGGAGTTGGTTCCGAAAAGCTCCTAGGGTTTTTGGTCTCTCAAAGAGGAATTGAAGTAAACCCCGATCCATCAAGGATATCCCCTATGATTGATAAGTGTGAAGGAGGTGCAAAGGTTGACGACCCTAAGCGGGTTTATATCAAGATCCTCGCAAACATCATTTCTTTTCACTCTTGAAAAAGAAGAATGTTTTCGTGTGGACTTCGGAATGCCAACAAGCATTGAAATATCTAAAAAGGTGCCGGTCTAGTTTACATATAAAATGAGAATCATAATAGCTCAGTTGGTCGATTATTTGAATGTTCACCTTATTCATAAGGGTACGGTTCCTATCTTGTAATCCCCTTTGTATTTCCCCTATGCTTATGTAATAAGTACATTTAAAAAGTACATCAAAAATGAAAGTTTTGGAACCCGCTAAAAATGGAGTAGTATCTAAATTATTCAATTAACACTTTTGATCCTCGTGATATTTTGCTATCCCAGTTTTAATCTTTGTATTATTTTACTTAGTACTATTAAAAAGTATAGCACGGTGTACGAAGTATCCGTGTTCATACCCGGGTTCGGGAAATGACCGTATCTTAAGGGGGTATGATGTAGGCAGATTATTTTGATACAAGTATTAATGACTGATTTCATGACTCGAACATATGGCTGATAGGTCACATGAAAATAATTTTACAGTTTCTCCAAAACTTCTCTTCACTTAGTACGTTTAACCTTCAATTAAATTAAATACTATGTGATTCTAGTTCCTAAAATAATGAATGTTAATTTTTGTTTTGAATTACGAAAATGACCATGAGATTCCCTATTTTTTGGTGTTTGTAAAGCAAAGAATTGAAAAACTCTAAAATTTAAAACTAAAACTGCAAAACAAACAGATCGGACGGATTAAGTTTTAATTGATGCCCAATAGGAAGCAAAGTACACCGACCTTGAACCATTTCTACTACTCCATAGATTTGGCCGTTCTTGTTTAAATTTTATATGTACTTATTTAACAATTTCAAAGTTCAAACTCACAAAAGAGGACGAAAGTTGTATACGGATAAAGTTGGGGCTAATGAGCACCCTGATATTTCAATAGGTCAAACGAAGCTAGAGCGTAACTACATGGAGTCAGAATTGAAGCTGGAAACTTCTCGTACTAAGGCCCGAACGGAGTGCTTGCCACCGGAACCAACAAAACAATACCTCATGAATCCAGTACGAGCTCCAAGACCTCGGAAAGCACTACACACAATTGCACATGACTAACAGAGGATTGCGATATCCGCGCCCAATCGGATATTATGGCACATATCTCGCCCGATATCGGTAGCATATCCGTAATTGATGTACAAAAGAGGATTTTTTTACCTTTTTTATAATTGTACTAAGGATAAAACTGCACTACTATATAAAGGAAAAGTTTTTTATTTAATATAATATAACACGCATACCAAGACAATACAAACTTGTTTCTCTAGTTATTGAAAGGTTCTTATTTTAATCATAGCGCTTCACACACGTTTGGCTCCGAATCGAGGACAAAACTAATTCCAAGTTTAAATTCGAGCTCGGACTCAACGTCACTATTGGTTTAGTTATTTATTTCATTTTTAATCCATTTACCTAACATTCTTGATAATTTATATTAAATTAATCCGCATATTTTTAAAAGCAGGTATAAATTCAATTATTATTTATTTTAAGGGTAAATAGAAATAATGGGTATTTCCGTAATGGCAAAATAAAAGGTTATGGTCAATTAGCTTTGGGTACTAAAATCACACATTACGTTTAACAAAAAGTTGGATGTGCTCATTTGAATGATACGAGGATTAAAGCTGGAATAATACAATATAGAATGGAAACTGCTAGTTGCCCTTAATTTTTCTAAAACTCAAAATCGATAAAATCAGGAATACCTATAACATTATTCAGTGAAAAAAGATCATTAGAGAATATGGGTTGCAACAATTTCCCTCTTATTTTTTATATTCTAAACCTATATTTGAGCAAAATTCGGTAAAAATTGTGATCACCAAAAAAGGCCTTATTCAATCTTCAATAGGATCAACAGTAGCGACCACTCCCACTCCATACCCTTCACCAGCTCCGCCACCAAAACCACTTCCGCCGTCTTCACCGCCGCCGCCGCCGCCGCCGCCGCCTCCCTTGCTACCTGATCCACTACCCCAGCCAATTCCAGACCCCCGACCAGATCCACCATTCACACCTCCTCCTCCGCCACCGCCACCGCCACCGCCGCCGCCAGCACTGCCTGGTCCACTAAAAAAGCCAGCTCCACCTCCAATTCCCCAACCGTTTCCACCATCTGAACCTCCTCCTCCCCCGCCGCCGCCTCCACCGCCGCCGCCGGCAACATTTCCGATAATTTGGTCAATTCCGCCAAAGCCGAGGATGTTTCCGGATGGAAATTGTAGAAGCTTCCTCGCAAATGTTGTTTGCACAAAAACACAGACAATACATAAAAGAACCAACCTGCTACTCATCTTTGCACTTGCCACTGCACCATAAATAACACAGGTCAGTTATTACTATTCAGAATGTGGAAAGGAAGTGCAAGAATTTTTTTTAAAAATAAATAAAATCAATTTTCCTATGGCAAAATTACAATTTCATCGCATTGCAGCTAGCGATGATGCGTAATAAGTTGGAGTCAACTATACAAATAATATTTTTTCGTTTAAACTTAACTCATGTAATCAAAATAAAAATAAAACGTTTAAACACTATTTGATGCAGGGGCAAAGGTACATAGTCTTCGTCAAAAATTATATTGTATGTATAAGTAAAATATTAGATTTTAATAATATATAGTAACATATATTGAACATCCTTTATCCGAGACTTTTTTTTACTTATTTCAAGTTTGAACACTCTAAATGAAATTCCTGACTTCACCACTGATTTAGTGATGTGCACATTCCCTTATATCTTGTCAAGTAGAAAAAATTAACTTTATAAACACTATAGTTACTACAGAAAGTAGAAAGATTAAATGTAATTATGTTGCATTTTTAGCAGTAATATAATCAACATTAACAACAAATTAAGATGAGAATGGCTTCTTACTTTGGCTCTTCTCGTATGTGTGTTTTGCACTGAAATAACCCCAGAGAAGAGCTAAGCAATTGGATGAATAATTTGAGATGTTTAAGACGAGCTTAAATACTATAGAGTAGTGGTAACGTAACAATATATGGTTAGGAATTGTTAATGAAAGTAATTAATATCACATTTACAAAATGGAAACGCCAAAGCATATAATGGTAATTAATTGTGAAAGGAAAAACGTACATGTTCTACTAGACATTCTTATTCTTTAGCTTTAAATAAATTAAGTATATGAATAATAGTTCAAATGTTTCTTAATCTATTTCATGTTACAAATATTAGAATAATATATGACGGATTAGAACCATGTCTATCAAGATGACCGACACATTCTCTGTATTAGGTGTATTAGGGGTGTACAAGAAAACCGATAAATCGTACAAAACCAATAATCTAAGTCAAATCGGGAAAAAATCCGACTGTGGTTTGGTATTGGAAAAAAATCTGACCATAATTGGTTTAGTTTGATTTTGTTTTAACTAAAAAATGTCAAACCGAAATTAAAAAAAATACCCAATAGCGTATTTATATAATTTTTAAAAATATTTTATACATATAAATATTTTATTATTAAAGTTTTTCACAGCTTTATTTTTTAACATAATATTTCAAGTTTATACTTAACATTCTTGAATGATAAAAAAAATTTGTAGCCTATAAATGTAGTAACTCAAACAAATTTCAAATCAATACTTAATGAAAGAAATTCAATTCAACACTAAGAATGATGATAGTGTTGGATATCTATTTTTTAGTTTTGTATTGGTTTATAATGAAAATGCATAACTTAGTTATCTTTTTTTTAGAGCTTAATTATAAAATTAATAATACTTATTAGCTATACTTATTTTAGCATGACCTATATATTATTTTTAGATTATGTTGATTTTCATTATGTCTTATTAATTAACAATATTTTTTATATGCAATTTTATTATCTTTGTTATTGAATATTTTAGTATAATGTTATGACTTATCTCATATTATTGTATAGTTGTATCACTAAAGAAATATTTGGAGCACAAGTTACATATTTTGTGCTATGAAGACTTTACCAGAAAAAAAAATAAAAACCCGAAGAAAATCGAAAAATCCGAGAAAATTCGAGATTGAAAAACCCGACTTTGTTTGTTTGGTTTGGTTTATAGATTTAAGAATTCAACACCATTAGTTTGGTTTGATAATTGAAAAATTCGAACCAACTCGACCTATTACACCCCTACTATGTACTATCAATTGAATAAATTATACCGAGTCACACACTTATACTCCGGAAATACATAAATAAAGAAATTTCACGACTGAACTACCAAAAGAAAATAGAATTGACTAAAAATTGGAGCTCTAAATGATTTATTTTGGACTCAAAAGCAAGTACTTTGCGGTTTTTATAGATCTAATTCATTAAAATTCCATCCAATAAAATGAAAAAATTATAAATCTTCAAAATAATTGATAGAAATGCCCCCTCGCTTTAATAACTGAAAATTTTCATTCCCCACTCCCTTTTTGTTGTTGAAATTGGAGAGTTTAATTTAACGGAGTAAAGGACTAGCTTATTTGATGAGCTTCTTAACTTGTTTACACTTCTGAATATGATCTTGTAAGTCCAAATTGTTAATTTGTCTCCTTTCAAGATTTAATTTATTATTATGATTATTTTAAGAGAAATGCAAAGAAAGGTTTTGGAACCCAAATGGTTGATTTTATTATTGTAGAAATGGTGAACCTTAACTCGGCAGAAAAGAATGGAGAAGAGAATTTAGAGGGAGAAATATTGAAGAAGAGAAATGAAACTTGTATTTCTCAGTATATCATTGTACAACTCATATACAGACATATATACTTCTAACCACTAATTAGTCACTTAAACTAACTTCCTAACTAATTAACTGATTCTAGAATATTCTAGAAGATTCTACACTATTATGTACATTCTCATTCTCATTACTCCCCCTCAAGCTAGGTGGTACAAAGATGTTCAGCACTCCTAGCTTGCCCACAAGATATTCATGTTGCTGTCTTCCCAATCTTTTTGTTAAAATATCTGCTTCTTGATTTTTAGTTCCCACATGTTTTGTTTTTATCAAACCTTCCTGAATCTTCTGTCTAATAAAGTGACAGTCTATTTCTATGTGTTTCGTTTGCTCATGAAATATTGGGTTGGCTGCAATTTGCAAGGCAGCCTTGCTATCACTGTAGACTTTGACTGGTAAGTCCACTTCTATCCCCATCTCCTTTAGCAATGTTGTCAACCATACTACATCTGATACTGCACTTGCCATACTCCTGTACTCAGCTTCAGCTGAACTTCTTGAGACTGTGTTCTGCTTCTTTGACTTTCATGATATCAAGGAATCACCATATTTCACCAGAAAGCCTGATACTGACTTTCTTGTATTGGGGCATGAAGCTCAGTCTGCATCACAATACACACTTAACATGTTGCTGCTACTGCTGCTCAATAGAATCCCCACTCCTGGCTCTCTTTTAATGTATCTTACTACTCTTATTGTTGCATCCCAATGTGACTTTTTAGGACTTTGTAGAAACTGACTCAATGTTTGTACTGAGAATGCTATATCTGGCCTTGTCAATGTCAAATATAACAGCTTTCCAATGAGTCTTTGATATTGTCCACTATCAATCAATGGATTATCATCTTTAGTTTTTGTCAATTTATCAAGTTCTTGCACTGTCAGTTTTGCATTTGGTTCTAGAGGGGTCCATGCTGGTTTAGCACATGTAAGCCCTAGCTCAGAGATTATCTCCAAAGCATACTTTCTCTGATTTATTAATATGCCTCTCTGTGATCTGCTGAACTCCATTCCAAGGAAGAACTTCAATTCACCCAAATCCTTGATCTTGAAGGCTTGGTGTAATGAGGTTTTGGTGGCTTCAATCAAATGCAAACTGCTACCTGTCACTATCATGTCATCCACATAGACTAGAATCACCACAATGTCTGTTCCTTGTTGTTTGATGAACAAGAAGTGATCTAAGCTGCTTTGAATGAAACCAGAATGCAGAAGTGCTTCTGTCAACTTGAGATTCCACTGTCTACTAGCCTGCTTGAGACCATAAAGGGATTTTACAAGTCTACAAACTATACCCTGCTCCCCCTGGCTTGTAAAACACTGTGGAAGTTCCATATAGACTTCATCATGGAGGTCTCCCTGAAGAAAAGCATTATAGACATCAAGCTGATGAATAAACCAATTGTGGACAACAGCAATAGATAGGACAGTTCTCACAGTAGCTATTTTAACCACTGGGGAGAAGGTTTCATTATAGTCTAACCCTTCCCTTTGGTTATACCCCTAGCTACTAGTCTAGCTTTAAACCTCTCTACCTGGCCATCTGCTTTCAACTTCACTTTGTACACCCATTTGCAGCCTATAGGTTTCTTTCCTGGGGGTAGATTAACCAGTCTCCAAGTATTATTCTCCTGAAGGGCATGAATTTCAGCCTGCATAGCTTCAATCCACCTGCTATCCTGGGATGCCTGCTGGAAACTTTAAGGTTCTGCGACTGCTGAAAAGGCTGTAAGGTAGGTATGATGAGATGTGGATAGCTTGTCATAGCTAACTACATTCTCAATGGGATATAAAACTGAGTTGGTAGCTGGCTTCTGAGTAATATAATCTGTCATCTACACCGGTTCTTTGGTTCCTCTTTGAGATCTTCTAAGAGGAATTGCACTGTCAATGTTGCTTGTGGATGGCATCATTGACTCATTTGTAGCAGCACTGTCCTGTATGTCTTTATTGAGACCAACTAGCTCTGCTAATACTTCCATATGTTGCAAAGCTTCAGGATCAGTAACCTCCCTGAAAGATGAACTCTCATGTGGATCTACAGCAATAGGAACTGTGTCTGACACTGCCATTGGATCAGCCTCAGGTGCATTTCCTGGAGTGGGGTTTGACATAGGTGGATTTCCTGGTACTGAGCTTGTTGGTGGTATGCATTCATTATCAAGCAAGAGGAAAGGATTTATTGTCTGATCCACATCTGTATCCTGCAACTAAAATGGGAAGACTTCCTCTCTAAAAACAACATCTCTATTTACAAAAAATAGATGTTTCTCCAGATCATATAAAATGCAACCCTTGGTCATATTAGAATACCCCATAAACACAGTTTTAATTGCCTTACTTCCAAATTTGTCACCCCTTGGCAAAGCAGCACCAAAATACAAACATCCTAAGGTCTTCAAATGCATTATAGAGGGTTTTTTATGAAAAAATACCTCATAAGGAGATTTACCTTTAAGGACTGCTGATGGAAGCCTATTGATCACATAGGCTGCAGCTAATATACAATGTCCCAAAAACCTGATAGGAATGTGTCCTTGAAATTTGAATAATCTTGCCACTTCAAGGAGGTGTCTGTGCTTTCTCTCTGCTATCCCATTTTGTTGGGGTGTGTAAGAACATGTTCTTTGATGTATGATTCCCAAGGACTTAAGCAATTCTTGCATTCTCAGGTTCACAAACTCCCTTCCATTGTCAGACCTCACTATCTGAACTACTGCATTAAACTGTGTTGCTATCATTTTGAAAAAATCTTTAAGCATTATGATAACATCTAATTTGAATTTCAGCAGAAAAATTCATGTTACACGTGAGTAATCATCCACTACTGTTAAGAAATATCTATTTCCATCATGGGTTGGTATACTATGTGGTCCCCAAACATCCAAGTGCAGCAATTGAAACACTTTATTTGTTCTACTAGTACTTAAAGGAAAAGGTAATCTATGATGTTTAGCTAATGGACATATATCACATCTATCTATTACAGATTTGCACATCTCCAAGTTGCAACCTAGCAGCTTCTCCATAGCCTTCCCTGATGCATGCCCCAATCTCTTGTGCCATATTATCACTTCCTCTATGTTTCCTTGTGCTGTAAATCCTTTTGTTACTTCCCCTGTTTGTGTTCCAGTTATTTTATTTGATTGTGTCACCAGCAAGTAAAGGCCATCTTTCTCTCTACCAATCCCCTTCACCTCCCCAGTAAAGAGATCCTGGAACAGGCAAAAGTCAGGATAGAATGCAACCAAACATCTAAGATCACTTGTCACCTTAGATACTGACATTAGATTATATTGGAAATCAGGCAGAAACAATACATCCTTTATTTCTCTTGTTCCTGTTACTTTGCAATTTCCAATATGTGTCACTTGTACTACTTCCCCATTTGGCAGATTTACCTTCTTAGTATTTGTAGTGTTAATTGCTTTAACATTGTTCAACAATCTTATATCAGCAACCATATGATTAGTTGCTCCCGTATCTATTATCCAATCTGCTTTTGCTATATCAACAAGAAATGAATAGGCATTACCTGCCATGTTGGTTGTATTCTCATGTTGTTGTTCTCGATTGGTATTCAGACTCAGCATCTTCATGATCTGATCATACTGCTCTGTAGTCAGCAGTGGTGCTCTGGCCAGTTCTCCCTTGTTGATTCCCCCAGGTTGGTAATTCTCTCCTGCATTCCCTGCAATTACATTTGGAGGATTGTTTTCAGCACAAACATTGTACGCATTATTCACTTTCTTCTTTCCTTTGAAACCTGTAGGGTAACCAATAATCTTGTAGCATCCTTCTTTCGTGTGTCCCTTCATTTTGCAATAATCACATTGCACATTCCAGTTTCTCTTTGGCTTTGGATAATTCTGATGCATATCATTCTTCCCAGCTAGAAGTGTTGCAGGATCACTTGCATCTCCTACTGTCATGACATTGGCTACTGACCTTTGATTCTCTCTCTCGACCAGCATTGAATAAGCCTTATTAATGCTTGGTGTGGGACTAGTCATCAGTATTTGACTCCTAGCTTGTTCATAAGTCTCATTCAACCCCATCAAAAACTGTAAAACTTTCTGTTTCTGCATAAACTCAATGAGATTTTTCAACTTTGCACAGTCACATGGAGGTGGTACCAAATTGTCAAATTCATCCCATAAATTTCGAAGCTTCGGAAAATACACTGAAACATTATCTAATCCTTGAGTGATTGTAGCTATTGCCTTGTGCAGCTGATACACTCGTGAAGTATTTACTTTGTCAAAACGCTCCCTCGGATCTTTCCAAACAGCTCTAGCATTCTTCGCATATACGATACCAGTTATCAACTCCTTCGATACTGAGCTCATGATCCATCCCAACACAATTGCATTGCATCGATCCCACTGATGACCTAGTTCTTCATCAAAATCCCCTTTCTTTAGAGTCCCATCGACTAACCCTAGCTTGTTCTTCCCAAGCAGCTGGATTTCCATCGCTCGACTCCAGGTGATGTAATTGTCTGAACTGGTCAATTGAATCGAAATTATCGGAGCTCCAGTTGTATCTGAAGGATGAAGAAACAACGGATGGTTATGATCCAATTCTGTCTTAGCCGCCATTGTTGAATCTCAATTTCACAGTTTACCTAACAATTTAGCTATGAGATTGACAGAGTATCCCAGAATCAACATCGTGGACTCGCAATCGCGATCAATTGCTCTGATACCATGTAGAAATGGTGAACCTTAACTCGGCAGAGAATAATGAAGAAGAGAATTTAGAGAGAGAAATATTGAAGAAGAGAAATGAAACTTGTATTTCTCAGTATATCATTGTACAACTCATATATAAACATATATACTTCTAACCACTAATTAGTCACTTAAACTAACTTTCTAACTAATTAACTGATTCTAGAATATTCTAAAAGATTCTACACTACTATGTACATTCTCATTCTCATCAATTATTATCACTTCCTTTTTGAACTTTAATTTTGAATATAATTGTGTGTAAACGAGACACCTAGAATTAAAGTGAATGAAATAACAATATTTAGAATTGGTGCTCCCTCTAGTCCACAATAAGTGACCAATTTACCTTCTTATTTTGGTCCAAAACAAGTGTTCATTTATATAACCAAGAAAAAATTCAATTTTTTTTTCTAAAATTATACTTATGTACGTATCCCTAAAAAGTCTTTTTACTCTTCACATTAAATTATGTTGCTAATTAAGGGTAGTTTAGTCACACCAACTATTTTTGTCAAGAATTTAGTATTTCCTTGATGAGTGTGTATAAGGTAAATTGATCATTTATTATATACCGGAGAAAGTAACAGACAAGATTTTGGAAATATGCAAATGTATTTATTAATACTTGGAATCAAGAAAGAAGTATGTGTAGCACTACCGCATAACATATTGTCCTAATTTTATCATGTTTTCCAAGCTTTGTTATTGAATTATGTTTCCATCTAAAATATCTGACTAGATTTTCTCTTGGAGAAACTTGCCTCGTCGATGCAAGATCTTTCTTAGTACAGCACAACCCACAAAAAGTAGAATTGTGTATAGAGAGGAAATCGCACTAACAATTCTGTTTTAAATGGTTTGAGCTTGGAAGCATGTATAGGTCAAAATCGACGAGTCCAATTTTGAAGTCTTGAATTGGGCTACGAGTGCGAGTCCGGACGACTCGAAGTAGGTGTCACACCCGGTTGGAAGACACAAACCTTGATGAAGCAGATCGAAGGCATGGTACGACCAACATCGAGGGTAGTACAATCTCGAGGACACTCAAGAAAGAGCGGGAATTTCTCAAGGACACATGGGACAAGTCATAAATTAAAGGATAATATTTGTACAAAATGGTACAGGTCCGTACTAGGTTACTGTACACATGTACCAATATAATTCTTTACTACAATTAGGAATATACTATACTGGGGGTTTTCTCCTCCTATATAAAGGGGACCTCAATCATTTTTTAAGAAGGGTCTCACATTATTCACAGCAATAGAACATTCCATTCTGCTTTTCTTACTTAACGTGCTCAACATTTGTTCTTCAGCTTTATTGTCTTTATTGTTCTTAGCTGACCTCGCCCTAGGATAATCAAGCTCGAGGTTCCCTTTGCTTCAACAACATTAATTTGCTTGGCGCCCACCGTGGGGCTAAAGATAATAGCGATTATTTTAGTGCTAGTTTTTTGATAACACATATTATTCTTCACACTTTTCTTGTCAAAGTGTCACGACCCAACTCGACGAGCCGTGACTAGTGCCCGAGCTGGACACTCATATACGAACCTGCTAGATATAACCAGACTGAAACTAAGGACAATATGTAAATTTGTAAAAGCTAGCTATAGACTCATAACGTCATATATCATAATGAACCTATCTCTTAAGAAGTCACAGCTAACCAAAACATAACAAAATATTCAAGCCGACAAGGCTGCCACTATATACGGGAACATCCAAAACGAACCATATCGATATAGCTGACCAAAACCTATATACAACCCACTGTGAGCACGTGATTTTTGCCCTATATGAATTACTCTCATAGATTCAAGAAAATAAATTTCTCCCATTATTTGCAATTTTGTGGCCTTTCTATCGACTGTTTGCATTTGTCTGTGCACGTTTATTTTATTTAATTCATAAAAAATACAAAAATATATTGCATTTGTATTTAGGATTTAATTTTATATTTTTTGATTAATTAGCAAATTAGTTATTTTATAAAAGTAAAAAAAATCACAAAAAATAACCTATTTTTGTACTTCTTAATTTTAGTTTTGATTTTTGGTAGTTTTTCCTTTAATTTAATTTTTAATTAATTGGGATTTTTATTATTTAAAGTTAATCATTTGAATTTGGTAGGATAATTTGATTTAGGGATTAATTTAGGTGTTATTTTTAATTTTTGGAAAAGGAAAAGAATTTTGGAAAATAAAAGAAAATTGAATTAAAAGAGAAAGGAAAACAAAAAGGGGAATTTGAATTGGGCTAGAACCATTTAATTTCCCCTAGCCCAAATGAAATTTCCGTTCAGTCCAGCCCAAACCCATACCCCAACCCGGTCCGTCTCTACACTTAACGAAACGATACTGTTTGAGCTCTCCCCATCTCAACCGTTGGATCAACAAGATCCAACGGACCGGAACTGATCTCTTCCCCGTATAACACTGTCTGAAAAGCCCCACCCCCTCAGAATCCCCTCAATCTCATCGTCTCCAATCAAAACCCTAGAGACACCGCCCTAGTTTCACCGCGTGTCGCCGGCGGCGCAGTTCCCAAACCACCCCAAACTAACACCCTACAACCCCTATGATCCCCTCATACCAAATCCATAACTACTTTCCTTCGAATCTGCCCAGAGCTCCTCGAATCTTAAAATCCGAGGTCGAGCCCTAAAAATCCAAAAGTCATTTTCTATGGAACCTGGTAGCATGCATGGTCATAGGACATTGTTTCTTCGAGTTTTGAAGTTTGGACTCAACAAGACTGATGTCGTTCAGTTTGTTCTTAACAAAGAACAATTGATCGACATTAGTTTTGTTAGGTCCTTTGTCTCCGTCAGGTTTCGAGTTTTGATTTGGTAAGTTCCTTTTCCCCTCTTGTATTTTCTTTCTTTCACTGTCTTATTCTCCTCATCCTTCCTTTTTCTTTAGCCTAGTTTTCTTATACTATTCTGGTTGAAACTCAACCAATCATCCGGTTTTAAACTATCTTCTGTTCTTTGTTTTTTTTTCTTGTGAAAGTTTGTTCTCTGTTTCCTTAGTTGTGTTATCAGCTTGTTTAAAGTTCTGATTTCATATCTCGTTTAGTCACCTAGTTAATTTAATTAGGGTTATTTTGATAACTTGGTTAATTTTTTGCTTATTTGTGTGTAGTAATCAGTTGATTAGTGTAGGTTTAATTCTCGAAATCATTCAAATGTTTGCCCTTTGTTTGTTGACTGATTTGATTCAGTTTATCTTGTGTTTGGGCTTTGAAGCTATTACAGACCTCACCCCAAGGGGGTTGATTTGGGTCAGTAGGTCAGAATTGAGCCCACATTTGGTTTAATTATCGGGTCAATTTGACCCATTTGGGTTCCTAGAGTAAAAAAATAGGGCTTAAAGGGGTAATTTAGGAACTCTAGGTGGGGGGAATCTCAGTAACTGAATTAGGAAGCTACTAGGAAGGTGTCATGGGGACTTACATGAAAATTTGAAATTTAAATTAAGGGTGTCTAAGCAAAAATGAGATTTCCAAAAGTCTTTAAGTGTAAAAAGTAATTCCTTAGGACTGCCCTAGAAGCTTGCCTATAAAGGCATCATTACGAGGTTGAAGTCAGATTTTGGGAGATAAAAAGGACCTGAAAATTGAAACGGCTGACTCTAAAAAGCAATACTGAATTCCCTGCATTTTTGGTTGGAAATTGCTCAAAATTTGGTTTGTTTGCTAGATTTTTTTATCTTTCCCGTTAGCTAGAACCCTTGAAAACCATAAATTCTTGCATTCGAGTGAAAAATGGTCTGAGTTTCTGGTATTTCAGAGCTTATTTTGGGAGTTGTCTGGTTTTGAGTCTACTGTTCCATTAAGCTGATTCTGCTGTGATTTTCCCCTCTATTTGAGTCTGTTACTGTTGCTGCTTCTGTTTTGATCTCAAATCCGTTTTTCATCTTTTTGTTTTGTTGTTTGTTACCAGTTACATACTCTTGATCTTAAACATGTAAAGATTGGCTCATGTAGTGTTTTGAAGAAAAATGAAGATTTCTATCTTTATCAGATGTTTCCTTCTTTATTTCCTTTCTCACTCAACCTGTTGGTCCAATTTCCTTGTCTTAGCATGTTTAAAGTAAGGTTGTGCTGTGAACATTGAGGCCTATGTTGAAACTGTAATTGGATTGTTATTTAGTATTTGTTGATTTCCATTTGTCTAATTCCCTAGGCTTTATTATTGTTAGAAGAGTTAATTAATTTTAAGACCCGGGATGTGTTTATAAGTTCATATTACATAATATTTCGTTAATTACAAAATTAGTATAGTTAAAGTTGAGCATGTGTTTGAAATTTGGGAGTGGGAAAACTTATCATGTTAAAGTGCAATTAGCTTTTTGCCGCTGGTAGGGCCCAGTTATGGCGTCCAAAGTAGCAGAGACGGTTTGCATATCACATGCTCTTGGGCGTCCATTCTTTATTAAAAATTGGACTTGTTCAAAAATGTTCGGATAGTGGTTGTTTGTTGAAACAATTCGTCTTGGAATTAGTTGGTCTTTAATACAACTCTTATTAGTAATAAGTAGGATCAAACTTTAGTCTTGAAATAATTAGAATCCCTTTTAAGTTTGTTCTTTAATTACTGAATTCTCTAGAATTAGTTTGAGGTGTGCCATATTAGCCAAATGTATAATTTATGACCCTTGAAAGTTTAGTTTTGAATTTTCTTTAAAATTGGAATCGAGGCGTACCGTTCCAAATAAAATCTTAAAATGTATGTCCCTCGCTTAGATTAATATTTTAGTCCATAGAAGCCGAGGCGTGCCATTTAGTTGAATTTCCATGGCCTTCGCAAACTTGAAAGTTCGTAGTCGCTTTAGGCGCGCTACTTTAAAAATTATCATCCTAAACTCGAGTATGCATTTATGTGACCCAAATCCAAATCTCAACAATATTAGATAAAATATGTCGGGGACCACCGGTGCATTTATGTGACGTGGTTCAAGACGTGTTTTAAATAACGTTGAAAGTTTCTAAAAAATAATTGAATAAAAGCGGTTATAAAGTTAAAATTGCACCGTAGGCTAAAACATGTATTAAAATCAAGTAAATAGGCCAAATATAGCAGTTGAGCGACCGCGCTAGAACCACAAAATCCGGAAATGCCTAACACCTTCTCCCGGGTTAACAGAATTCCTTACCCGGATTTTTGTGTTCGGGGACTGTAAAACAGAGTCAATCTTTTCTCGATTCGGGATCTGAACCGGTGACTTGGGATACCATAAAATTGTCCCAAGTGATGATTCTGAATTTAATAAATAAATAATCATGTTTCGATTGTCACTTTAAGTAGGAAAAAACTCCCTTATACCCCTTCCGGGTGTACTAAAAAGGAGATTTGACACCCGCACATGTCTATAGACCTCTAAGAGTATAATAGTGAAATATGTTGGGATAGGGTCCCGCTGTACCCCTGGATATACATAAGTCTATATTAGAGGATCTGTACAAAAATGACTCAGGCTCCGGAACAATTGAGCTCTCCAAATAGTTGAGTAGAAGTCCTAGGGTGGAGGATCACCAAACTGAGTGTCTGTACCTGCTGGCATGAAACGTAGCCCCCGAAGAAAGGGAGTCAGTACAAAAAATGTACTGAGTATATAAAGCATGAAGTACAATAAAGAAGATCATGACTAAGTAAAAGATGACAGGACACAAGTAGGATAATCAAAGATACCAATGCACCTGTCTTGTGAGATGAGAGTCATGCATATCTATATAATATACCGTACCCGGCCCATTATGGGACTCGATGAATGAAGTCATATGCATATATACCGTACCCGGCCCTCTAGTGAGGGACTAGGTGAAATAATATATATATATATATATATATATATATATATATATATATATATATATATATATATATATATATATATCAGTCCCAACTATACCTTTCCTACCTTTGATTTGATTAACAAATGACTTAACGAAATTCGGGCGGCATCTCCTCTAAATAATTCACCCTATGCTAACTCCAAATCACAACAACAACACCAACAACCTTATGAACGTCTAATTCATAAGAACATAGCACCATAATTCTCCTTATAGTTCCACAAAACTCAATTCATGTCTCAAAAATTTTGTCACGGTCCATTTTCAAAATAGATCGTGATGGCGTCCAACACCATTGTCGGGCAAACCAGCGCGAAAATATAATTAAATTCTCATTTTTAACTTTACCAAAATAAGTGCGGAAGTTCATTAAGTTAAAATCAAATCAAGAATAAACAATAATATGTCAGAAATAGTTATACAACTCCCCAAAATAATAGTCTACTATGTGTGTGCCACGACCTGGTGTCACAAGTAATGAGCGACTAGTAGAATGTACAAAAGAAATAAATTATCCTACTATCCGGGAAAGATTAGACAACAAAATAAAGGAAGACTCCATCAAGTTGTTGACGGCACAGGAAGGGAGCAGCTCACCGTGGAAGTCTCGAACTATAAATCAGGGGCGCGCACCAGACTGATAGCTAGATACACCTGCCTCAGATCCTGTACAATTAAGTACAGAAGTGTAGTATGAGTACATAAATAATATGTACCTAGTAAGTATCCCGTCTAATCTCGAAGAAGTAGACACAAGAGGTGGACTTGACACTTAGTAGGGTCAAATAATATAATAAAGTGTTCTGCTAGGCATGATAGTTATAATTAATCAATAGCATGCAGCAAGAGGTAATAAGTCATGACCTTAACAATTTTACAGTTAACTGTACACACTTCAAGTATTTAGCAGAACAAGTCATGGATAAGATTGCATATATATATATATTATGCCGAGGTCGACGGCCCAATCCAACAGAAAATAAATTGTGCACTGCCAGAGGGTCGAATGGCACGAACCATAGATACATCTATTTCTACCGAGGCGATCGGAATAATCCACAAATGCCAATTAATATCAAGAATCACATGAATGCGTATTTATTTCCAAGTAAATTCATACAAGTGAACAACAAGTGTATATATTCGCTTATATTCCTTTCCATATCTCTAGCATATCCTAAGTGATCACATTAGCAAGAAAATATAGAGACATTCACAAATATAGCATGATACGGGTCCTAGACTACCCGGACAATTAACATGATAGTAGCTATGCACGGACTCTCGTCACCTAGTGCGTACGTAGCCCCCGCATTTCGTAGAAAATTACTCAATTATTATACCTATGGGGACAATTTCCTCTTACAAGATTAGAAAGGAGAATCACCTCGCTCCAAAGTGCACTTCCAATACCAAGAATGAGCTCGGACCCTCAATTTGGAGCCGAACAATTCGAAATTTGATAAACGAGGAGGAACTAGTCAATACAAGCTTACAAGATCATATTCTAACTATTTAAGCAACTTTCTACCCTTAAACACAAATTTCCTAATATCCGACCCCGGGCCCACGTGCCCGAATTCCGAAATTTTTCAAGGGAAGTTGTTCTTCATAACCCAAGGATCAATAATATATGATTTCTAATTTATTTCATAACAAAATTCGTGGTCAAATTCAACTCTTGTCAAAACCCTAGGTTTTTTCTCTAACCCCATGATTTCACCTTAATATTAGTGTTTAATCTACCTAAGACATAAGTATTAAACTAAAAATAGGTAGAACAAATTTATCTCAAGATACTAGGTGAAGATCTTCTCTCAAAGCTCTAAAATCGCCTAATGGAGGAGTAAAATATGCAAAAATGTTAGAACCCATAATAAATGAACTCACTGCTTTAGCGATTTTTGCATCTGCGGTCCCGTATCTGCAAAAAAGTGGTTGCATCTGCGTACGTTGGCCAAAAGGGTTGGGACCGCTTCTACAGCCTTGGAGACGCTTCTGCGGAGCCACTTCTGCGGTTCGAGAGCCGCTTCTGCGGTTTGGCTGGCCTTCCCTGGACCGCATCTGCGATAGATGGACTGCGTCTACGGTCTCGTACCTGCGTTCCACCAACCGCAGGTGCGGTTATGACAGAAGCAGCAGCTTCAGCACTTCTCAAAAATTTTACTTCACTCGAGCCTCGTCCGATTGATGCTCGGGGCTTCCGGGCCCCGCCCGAACATACCGACAAAGTTTGAAATCATGAAATGGACCTACTCGAATATTCGGAACGCTCGAAACAGCGCTAACTCTAAGAATCATCCCCTAAAACCAATTGAATCAAACTTGTGAACTTCAAGTTCTTAATTTTCCTCTAACGAGCCGAAACGCCCTTAAACTACTCGGATTGACGCTAAATTTTGCGGGCAAATTTTAAATGTTATATCGGACCTGTACCGGACTCCGGAACCAACATACGAGCCCCATACCCATGTGATCAATCATTACTTAGTTTTTTTAAATCTTTAAAAAATTTTATTAATAATTTATAATAAAAATTTATTACACGGGCTAGGGACCTCAGAATATGATTCCGGGCATATGCCCAGGTCCCATATTTTCCTACGGATTTTTCGGGACCGTCAAATCACGAATCCGGATCCGTTTTCTCAAAATGTTGACCGATGTCAAACTTGGCCCTTTTTAAGAAAATTCTAAGGAACCAAATGAGCATATTTTAACCCAAACTTCTTCCAAATCCCGAACCAACCGTCCTCGCAAGTCGTAAATTAGCTAAAGCAAGCGCGGAAAGTTTTATTTAAAAGAACGAGGTTCTAAAAGGCAAAACGACCAGTCTGGTCGTTATAAATTTCATACAAACAACTACAACTCTAAATATCAAGATCTCTTCATTTTTAACACATAATCATCTTCTAGAATTAGGTACAAGGATTAAGACATGAACATACCTTACTTCACCATGAACTAATCTCTACTTGCTGGATTTGGAAAAATCGATGTTAGAATCCTCAACTCAACGGAAGAATCACTATGATTGTACTTGGATTGAGCTTAAATTGGACAACGTTGCTACTATATTTTGGAGTGAAAATTGTTGTTCCTATACTTTTGGAAAGATAAACTTTACAGCCTTGTTAAAAGGATACAACGTTGCTGCCATTACAGAGTGCATCATATATACATATATCTCTTTACAAAGAATTGTTAATGAATTAAAATGAGAGATTTCAATTGATTCTCTCCTATACACGTTGCCCTCTTGATCTATTTATTAATATTTATCTCAAATGTGCCACCACTAACTTAAAGTAAATGAAAACATGTCCCTTATAATGCCATATGTCCATGACTCACTTTGTTTCACCCACTAACTGTTATCGAACAAATATGAAATAATTTACTTGTTAAATTACCACTCTACTACACCTATACTTTATTCCCACATTTATTTAATTATACCCACACTTAATTTCTTGATCTCAATTCACTTAAATATGGACCACTTTTAACACATCTCATATACTCATTATCATAATCATGTGGTATAACTCTAGTCCATAGCCTCTTTATACATATACCAAATATTATTCCCAATCACCATCGTCACACTTGTTAAGTCCTAAATTATTTGGAGACCTTATCCTTTTGTACACCAATCTCTTTATTTGCATACTTGAATAAACCAAATTCTCCGGTGCGAGCAGTTTGAACCATAGCCCGAAAGTATGGGTATAATATTGATGAAACTTATACTATTCGATTTCATTAACCTCTAAACTTCGCGCCACTTACCTATCACTTGTTGAGCATCACATAATTACTTATAACCTCAAAATAATCTTATCCTCCGAGCTATTGTCGGTTAACTTATGAATAATCCAATGTATAGAAGTACAGAATATAACATCCTTCCCCCCTTAAGAACATTCGTCTTCGAATATTAAACTAGTTAGTCTATGGAGTCTTATAAAAATTTTGGCATTCTCCTCTATAGCTATACTTACTAATCTACATTCAGTAACCCACAGATGCCCCACAGGGCTACAATATCATATAGTCTCATTTACCAATCATTATAATCAAGTAAGGAATTAAATTACCTGCATGCATAGGGAATAAATAAGGATACTTATTCTTCATTTCGTCTTCTGCTTCCCAAGTAACCTCTTCCATATTATTATTTCACCATAATACTTTAATATAAGGCACATCCTTAGTACGTAACCTCCTAACCTGGCGATCAAGTATAGCTATATGGCTCTCCTCATAAGACAACTTCTCTGTTACTTGGACGTCATCTACAGGGATACTCTAGAAGAGTCACCAATACATTTACGCAGCATTGATATATGAAAGACTGGATGTACCGCTTCCAAATTATATGGTAGTTCCAACTCATAGGCAACCTTGCCTACCCTACGAATAATTTGATAAGGCCCAATGTATCTCGGACTAAGCTTCCCCTTCTTACCGAATCTCATCACACCCTTCATGGGTGATACCTTCAGGAACACCCAATCACCAATCTGAAACTCTAAGTCTCGATGTCGATTATCTGCATATGACTTCTATCGACTCTAGGCTGCCAATAATCTCCCCTGAATAAGCTTCACCTTATCAACAACTTGCTGAATCATGTCTGGGCCTATTAACTTAGTCCCGCCCACATCGAACTAACCGATAGGTGACCTGCATTTCCTCCCATATAAGGCCTCGTACGATTTCATCTGTATACTAATGGTACTTATTTTTATAAGCAAACTCAATAAGTGGCAAATGATCATCCCAGCTACCTCTAAAGTCAATAATACAGGCTCACAACAGATTTTCAAACAGCCTGTCCATCAGTCTGAGGGTGAAATGTTGTGCTAAGACTCACCTGTGTCCCCAATCCCTCCTGGAATGATCTCCAAAATTTAGCTGTAAATTGAGCTCCTCTGTCCGATATAATAGATGTGGGAACCCCATGAAGTCTCACTATCTCCTTGATGTATAACCTCGCAGAGTCTTCAGCTGAATAAGTAGTCTTGATTGGAAGAAAATGGGTTGATTTTGTCAGCCTATCCACAATAACCCATATAGAGTCATACTTCCATTGAGTGCGAGGTAAGCCTGTAATGAAGTCTATATTAATCACTTCCTATTTCCAAGTTGGGATCTGTATCTCCTGTAATAATCCACCAGGCTTCAGATGCTCGACCTTAACTTGTTGGCAATTCAGGCACTGAGCAACAAACCCCGCTATGTCCATTTTCCTACCATCCCACCAATATAAGCATTTGAGGTCATGATACATCTTCGTTGACCCTGGATGAATAGAATAACTGGCAGAGTGTGCCTCTCCTATAACCTGTCATCGTAGCCCTGCAACATCAGGTACACACAATCTGCTTACATACCATAGCACTCTGTCAGGTGTAACCTTGAATGGGGTCTTTTCCTTTTGAAGAGCTATCTCTATACTGTGCCAGAATAGGGTCCTCGTACTGGTGTCTCTTTACCTCTTCTATGATAGAGGACTCAGCAACTTCTCGTAAAGAAACTCCACTGTCTCCAAAATTAGCCAAACAGACTCCAAGGCTAGCTAGCTGATAAATCTCACGAACCATCTCCTTTCTTTTTGGTTGCACGTCTATCAAGCTACCTATAGATTTACGGCTAAGAGCATCTGCTACAACATTTGATTTCCCTGGATGGTATAGAATATCAATATCATAATCCTTTAGTAACTCTAGCCACCGTCTCTGTCGTAAATTCAGCTCTCTCTGATTAAAGATATATTGGAGACTCTTATGATCCGTATAAATATCAACATGAATACCATATAAATAATGCCTCCATATCTTGAAGGCATGAATCACTGCGGCTAACTCCAGATCATGAGTAGGATAATTCTTTTCGTGCTTTTTGAGCTGTCGGGAGGCATAGGCTATGACCTTACCATGTTGCATCAATACACAACCTAGTCCAACACCTGAAGCATTGCAATAAATAACATAGCCAACTAGTCCCTCAGGAATACTTAGAACTGGAGTCATAGTCAACTTGTCTTTCAGCAACTGAAAGCTTTGCTCACAAGCATCCGTCCACTGGAATTTAGCTGCCTTCTGAGTTAGCCTTGTTAAAGGTGCTGAAATTGAGGCAAACTTTTCTACGAATCTACTGTAATATCCTGCTAGCCCCAGAATACTATGTACCTCAGTAGGTGTCATAGGTCTAGGCCAAGTCTTTACCGCCCCAATCTTCTGCGTATCTACCCGAATACCATTAGCTCCAATAATATGTCCCAAGAATTCTATTAAAGTCAACCAGAATTCGCACTTAGAAAACTTAGCATACCACTTCTAGTGCTGGAGTATCCTAAGTATTGTCCTCAAATAGTCTGCATGTTCTTCTTCTGAACATGAATAAACAAGAAGCCTTTTTATTGTCATCAATAAATACAATAACAAACATATCTAGGAATGGTTTGAATACCCGATTCATCAAATCCATAAACATCGCTGGAGCATTGGTCAGCCGAAAAGACATCACTCTAAACTCATAATGTCCGTATCGGGTCCTGAATACCATCTTTAGAATATATGACTCCCTTACCCGAACATGATGATAACCTGACCACAAGTCTATCTTCAAAAAAAAACTTAGCACCCTGCAACTGGTCAAATAGATCATCAATCCTAGGGAGGGATACCTGTTCTTTATTGTTACTTTATTCAGCTGCCTATAATCAATACACATCTGCAGCGACCCATCCTTCTTCCTCAAAAAATAGTATCGGTGCTCCCCAAGGTGATGTACTAGGCCTGATGAAGCCTTTTTATAACAAGTCTCTCAGTTGCTCCTTTAATTCCTTCAGCTCCACAGGTCCCATTCTATAAGGGGGGGAATATATATGGGTTGGGTATCTGGCAGTACATCTATAGTGAACTCTATCCCCCGTTCTGGAGGAAGACCTGGAATTTCATCTGGGAATATATCTGGGAATTCATTAACTATCGGGACTGACCGAAGAGCCGGTAGCTCTACTTTCATATCATGCGCTCGAACCAAATGATAAATATAACCATCTTCATTGCCTTAAGGTATGAAATAAACTTACCCCTCGGCGATGCTGTATTTGCTCTCCACCTTATAATCGTCTCTCCTGGAAATCGAAATCGAACTATCTTTTCTCTACAATCAACATTATCATAACAAGAAGCCAACCAATCCATACCCATAACAACATCAAACTCGGTCATGTATAACTCTGTCAGATCTGCTACGGTATGACGACTATATATAACCACCGAAAAATTTCTATATACTTGCTAAGCTAGGACAGAATCTCCTACCGGTGTATCTACCTCAAATGGTTCTATCAACTCAGGTTCTATTCTAATTCTACTAGCAACAAAGGGGGATATATATGATAAGGTGGAACCTAGATCTATCACTGCATATACGTCCCAGGAGAAAATCAATAATATACCTGTAATCAAATTGGGTGACGCCTCCTGATCTTGCCTACTAGCCAAAGCATATATGCGGTTCGAAGGACCGTTAGAATTGGAAGCTCCGCCATGACCTCTACAATGGCATGTTGGTGTCTGAATACCCTATCCCATAGGGCGCATAGGTACAGAAGAAGATGAACCAGTAACTGATCCAATAGGCTGAGTCATACCACCTGTACCACCTCCATAAGGACACTCTCTCATCATATGGCCTTGACGGCCGCAAAAAAAACAAACACCTGTAGCAAGACGGCATTCCCCAAAATGGGGCTTGCCACACCTAGAACACCGAGGCAAAGGTGGTCTCGACTGACTCGAACCCCTATTCATCTGTGAACCTGAAGCCTTGGAGCTCTTACCAGCTCCTGAATACCCTGTGCGATCGGATCCCCTACTTATGAACTATGGGGGTGCACTCTGTGCTGGCTGGAAAGAATATCTAACATGCTGCTGAGGCTGCCCGCCTCGAAACTCACCAGGATAACCCGCCGATCTAGCCTTCTTATACTTACCTCTATTATGATCTCTATCTGGTTGACGTCCCCTGTGACGATCCTCTACCCCCTGTGCATATGCATATACCTGAGCAATATCCATACATGGCCGAAGAGCCACTGCCATACAACCATAAATCAAATAACGATTCAGTCCTATCACATAACGATGCACTCTATCTGCCATATCAACTACAATAGTAAGCGCATATCTAACCAACGAATCAAACTCAAGACTATACTCTCGAACGCTTCTGCCATTCTACCTCAAATGTAAGAACCTATCAACTCTAGCTCGCCTCATCTCTGGAGGCAGGAAGTGGCCAAGAAAGGCCTCCACAAACGCATCCCATACCGCTAGAGGAGCACCCTCGCCCCTAGATAACTCCCAAGACTCATACCAATTAATAGCTACATCCCGCAATCGATACGAAGCCAACTCAACAGACTTAGTCTCAGAAGCCTTGATTATCCTCAATGTATGCAGCATCTGCCGAATAAACTCTTGTGGATCATCCTCGGGCTTTGACTCAAAAAACTCTGGAGGATTACAACTTAAGAAGTCACGAGCCCTCAAACTATCATATATGTCCGCATGGTCAATTCCTAGTCCATGCCTGCGAGCCTGCCCTTCCACTAATATGGTCAGCAACTGAACTGTATCTCTCATGGCCCTATCCTCTGCCCCTGGCTGAGGAGTTGGAGGCTGGGGTGCTGGGGCCTTGGGAGCTGGTGGTAGTGCTGCCCCCTGAGCTGGAGCTACTGTTCCTGCTGCTCTAAGCTCCTCTGGAGGTGGCGGTTTAGCAGAGCTCGCCGATTGGACTACAATCTCAGGCATAGACTGGGCACGCGCCCTAGTAACTCTTCGGGTCTTACTAGTATCTCCTGCTACCGATTTGCCCTTCTGGGCAGCTGTCGGTTTCTTTGGAGGCATAACTGAAAACATAGTAATTCGTTTGAGGGGGATTATCCTGATAACATAGCTCTATTGCACGATCTAGAGTAAGAAGGAAAAGTGACTCCGAGGATGAACTGCTCTGATACCACTTTTGTCACGACCCAACTCGACGAGCCATGACTAGTGCCCGAGCTGGACACTCATATACGAACCTGCAAGATATAATCAGACTGAAACTTAGGACAATATGGAAATTTGTAAAAGCTAGCTATAGACTCATAACGTCATATATCATAATGAACTTGTCTCCTAAATAGTCACAGCTAACCAAAACATAACAAAATATGCAAGCCGACAAGGCTGCCACTATATACGGGAATATCCAAAACGAACCATATCGATATAGCTGTACCAAAACCTATATACAACCCACACATATCTACAGACCTCTAAGAGTATAATAGTTAAATATGATGGGACAGGGCCCCGCCGTACCCCTGAATATGCATAAGTCTATATTAGAGGATCTGTACAAAAATGACTCAGGCTCCGAAACAATGGAGCTCTCCAAACAGTTGAGTAGAAGTCCTAGGCTGGAGGATCACCAAACTGAGTGTCTGTACCCGCGGGCATGAAACGCAGGCCCCGAAGAAAAGGGGGTAATACGAAAAATGTATCGAGTATATGAAACATGAAGTACAATAAAGAAGATTACGACTAGGTAAAAGATGACATGAGACATGTATGATAATCAAAGATACCAATGTACCTGCCTTGTGAGATGAGAGTCATGCATATCTATATAATATACCGTACCCGGCCCATTATGGAACTCGATGAATGAAGTCATATACATATATGCCGTATCCGGCCCTCTAGTGAGGGACTCGGTGAGCAACTTATTTTATGCTAGACCGGTTTTTTATACTGGAACTCCAATATATTATACTGGAGTTCCAATATACTTATGTTGAAACTCCAGTATATTATATTGGAGTATTTTTTCGGATTTTGAACAGTATTTTCGTTCTGATTTATCTTTACATGAAAAGTGGGTAAAATTCAATTGTTTTTTAAACTGTGGCTATTTTTGAATGACCGCTTGTAAATCTGGCTATTTTTTAAATTTCTCCCGATTTTATAGAATTAATTGATGATACAAAAATTTGAAAATCTAGAACTACTTGGCATAAGGTGGATGTCAATTTAAGAGGGTTTTTTCTTTTCAGGATATCAGTTTTTTCCTAAGATATCGATATTAGAGTTAGACTTAAATAGAAATGTACCAAAAGTAACATCCACAATAAGTTCATCAGTTTGGGAAAAATGAGCCTACTTTAACTGCAAATTCCTAAATATAAAGTTGAAGAGAAGGAAAATAGTTTCCAAGTTATCTTAAATCTCATCTAAATAAGCAAATGTGTATTACTACATCATTCAATTTTCACCAAAGTAATGGAGTGGCAAATTTTTCAATAAGAATAGTGCACCTTGAGATTTACATAACTGTATCTCTTTGCTTCATTTTAGTATATATTCATGAGAACTAATTTAGGACAAAAGCAGACTACAAAACTACGTATAGTAAAATGCTTGGACAGAGGAGGAAGCTCTCCAAAGAAGAACCAACAAGAAAAAATAAGGCGAAAACAACGAAAAGAAAGAGTGGAAAATATACGGAGACTAGTGGTTTTCCTACCACCTGTCCACTTGAAATTATACATACACAAGTACATATCAGTATATCAAGGTTCCAGCTTCAGCGAAACCACTCTAGACTGCCTGTTACGCTTGGCCACCTTCGTGAAGACAATAGAGAGACATGATGGGGCCCACCATGGTCGTCGGACTCTTTGCTCACCCTTCAAGCAAGCCACTGCAGGAATGAATTGAATCAATAAAGACATACGATACATAATAGCAAATGTAGGTTGAAATAAAACAGCATTGGTCATCCTTTAAAGCAACGGAAGATTCTCTGACGTTTATCAATGGTTAGTATTGACAACACTTGATATAGTGATCAAAACCGGATCACAAAGCTGAGTCTGCAACATCCTCAGCGTCTATGTATTAAGTAAATCATGCTTGTCATCCTTATGATTAATTGATTATTTTAGTGAACTGCTAGATCAAACTATTCAAAGGCATTGACGACCATACCACTATCATATCATATTCGCGAGCTAAGAGATCTCTCTTTCGTATTAAATTTTATTGTCTTTTTTTTCCTTTCCAACACGAGTTAAGAGATATCTAACTTCACNAAGTAGCACAGCTTAATTAGTAAAAAAAAAAAAAAATACTGTCTAAACACTATTATTACCACAAAAAATAGAAAGACAAATGTAATTATGTTGCATATTTAGCAGTAATATAATTAACATTAACAACAAATTAAGATGAGAATGGCTTCTTACTTGGGCTCTTCTCGCATGTGTTTTGCACTGAAATGACGTCAGAGAAGAGCTAAGCAATTGGATGAATAATTTGAGATGCTTAGGACGATTTTAAATAATATTAGTAGTGGTAAAGTAACAGTATATGGTTGGGGATTGTTAATGAATGTAATTAATATCTCACATTTACAAAGCGGAAATGCCATAAGCATAGAATTAAATGTGATTAAGAAGACTTACGTTATGGTAATTAATTGTGAGTGAAAAAACTTACATGTTCTCTTTAGGGTTGTTTGTTTTATGGTCTAGTTATGTGAAGATTATAATGCAAATTACTGTTGTTTATGTGGTGAACAATAATACAGGGATTACTATGCGATGAATCAGAATACATGAATTTTTATGTACAGATAGCCTAATGTAAAGTTATTTTTTTCTTAAGATAGTCTTATCTCGTTAAGTTATATCGGAATAGTGATATATCATTTGGTTTTTGGTATTACACTTCACATGACTTGTGTGGTATTTAATATTAGAAACAATACGTTTTACTATTAGTTGGAAAATTCCGGGAAAATTCACGGTCGCTATCCTTCGGGTGTGTACTGGGTAATTTGTTTACTGTGCAATAGCTCACAAATCACAAATGTAAACCGCACTGGCTCAGTTGGTGCGACGAGCACTAACTAAGAAGGTTGTTGGCGAGGGGAATCGATCCCAAATCATTTTACCATTAGTTATATGGTGATATGAAGGGAAAACCACATGACACGTCAACCATATACATTGCATTTATCATTCGTAGCTATACTTTCAGCAAATTTATAATTCGTAGCTATATTTGAATTTTATAACAAATCCATGAAACAAGAGGTTATTTTGAATTGAAACAAGACAGCAATGAGCTCTCCTCGATCAATTGGTTAGAGCACCTATTAGTTAGCGGAGGACTTCAAACGAGATGCCACCTTAACTTATTCCAGATTTTACAGTAAAAATAGCACGAGGTAGTCAATTTTCGGACTGGTCATTCAAAAATAACCAACGTTCGCAAAGTCATTGAATAACCACTATTTTGCTATAACACGGAAAGTTCCAGCATAATATACTGGAGATCGGTGCACTTGTGTATGAACTTCCAGCATATTATGCTGAACCTCCAACACGCGGAAAGTTATATACTGGAGATTGGAGCACTGGTGCTCCAATCTCCAGTATATTATGCTTGACCGATATATTATACTGGAACTTATGCTGAAACTCCAGTGTATTGGAGTTACTGGAGTTCCAGTGTAATATACTGGAGTTCCAGTATACTTATGTTGAAACTCCAGTATATTATATTGGAGTATTTTTTCGGATTTTGAACAGTATTTTCGTTCTGATTTATCTTTACATGAAAAGTGGGTAAAATTCAATTATTTTTTAAACAGTGGCTATTTTTGAATGACCGCTTGTAAATCTGGCTATTTTTTTANAAAAAAAAAGAGGCCGCGGAAAAGCATTGGACAAACTTTGCATCAATAAACTGGGAAGAGTACAGATAAAATTGTTTAGAGTTGGAACGGAGAGGGGAATAAATGCACCTTTTATCCTCCTGAGCTCCTTGCACAGTGTTATGAAGTCTCCCCATTTCATGTGACACCTTCTTATAAACCGTAGTATCTGTTCAGTCGTGAACATGGACATACCCTCCAAGTACTCTCCATTAACACCATTCTCTTTGAAAATCTGACGATAGCCACCTAGATTTATTTCTTCCAACCATAAGCCAACATCCTGCCATCAAAAGTAGCAGCATAAATCAGGCATTGCACGAGATACATTCTCTTTTCATGTTGTTTATTCGTCGAACAAGATATATTTCCTTTCGATGTGGTTCATTGCCACCCCTCAACCGTTGAAAAGAGCTGGGGGAAACAACTCCACTAATACCTAGGGGCGCAAGACAACTTTCCCAAATGTCTGCTTTATTTTACTACTTATTTTTATTTTTATTTTTATTTTTTTTGGGAGGGGGGGGTGTCGGCCAGGAGGGCAAGGAAGATATTTTTTCAAATGAATAAGTGTGAACCATAGCCCCAGGAGAACAATTGTGAGGTAAATATCTGGATCCATTTAGATGAAGTAGTGAATAGCAAACTAAAATGTCATACATGGCAAGAGGAAAGCTTGCAAATCTTGTAATAAGATGAACACACTCTTTTCAATGTAACAATTACGAAAGCTCAAAGCATACTCGGTGTAGCATCTGTTCAAAAAGATTTGGAAAAACAAGAGAAGAGGGTGTCTCCTAAATAATCAGTCTTCAATTCTTAAGTAGAAAGTAAGTCAGCTACTTCAAGGAATCGATGCTAGCCCTACACACGTGCATCCTCTTCAAAGAATGATGAATTACGATAGATCTCTTTAGATACTCGTTGATGCTTCCCCTTGATCAAATGAGTAATGATGAACTCCGACGAATCTATCCAGGTTTTTATCATGCTAGAATTTGATCATAAGCTTTCATGTCAGTACTTAAAAAGGTAAATAAGGACATCTGCATTGACATTTACCTGCAAGGTATATGTGAGCGACTTTATACCTGGAAGTCAAGATAAGCTTGCAACCTTGGCAATCATGATATCCATTACATAACCCTCCTTCACGAGTGAGAAGCTCCTATCCACCTCTTTAGGCTTCCACATGCTTGAATTTAAAAACACGACTTCATCTCACTGCTTAAAACTGTTAAAGTCGAGGTAAATAACGATGTCTACCTCACCATTTTATTTGGAAGGTAACAAGAGCAACTTACCTGTATTTCAACAAGCTTGCAGCTTTGGAAAAAATGATATACATTACACATCCCTTTGGAAGAATGAAGAACTTCTAACTACACCTCTTTAGGCTAAGCTTGAATCTGATTGTATGACCTCCATGCCACTACCTGAGAGGTGAGGACACCTAGAGTCTACCTCATCCAGTTTAATTTGTATATCCTATGCCGCTTCACACCAGGAAGTAGAAACAGTTGCAGCTTTGGCTGTCACGACAACATTATACCCCCTCTATCCGATGTTAACTGACCTTAAGTTAATATATGATTGCAAACTTAGATTATTATTACTAGAGCTCTTAATTCATTAACTTTTTTTTTCATAGTCTTTAAGTGCTTAACTATTACCCAATTTTGGGTTGATACTTTCTGTTTCTTTGTGACCTTTGCATCTTCTTGATGCTTTTGTTAATGATATTTCACTTCATAAACAAAAGTGCTTATTTATTACTCGTCCATCCCAGCTAATATGCCAGCCTTTCTATTTCCACCAGGACTTTGGCCTAGTAATAAGCGTGCAACAGGTGATGTGTCGGTTAGGCGCATATCATAGGTTCGAACCCTATCACAAACGAACCTAGCATTTAAGTAGAGAGGGATAAAGGAGCGGCATTATTATCCTCCGAGTTTCGAACCATGTGCTACTGTTCCTCGGAGATTTTTCAGTTAGCGATCGATGTTTTAGTTAATTTTGTCACAATTATTAGGTAAATTTTGAAATTTGTTAATAACCATGATGCAGAAGACATCAAAATCTACTAACAAGAAGATTCATTTTTGATGACTTAGTCGTCAAATTTTTTATTAAAGTATCTCTAAATTGAAATTGGCATATGACACATGAGACCCTCAACACNATAACCATGATGCAGAAGACATCAAAATCTACTAACAAGAAGATTCATTTTTGATGACTTAGTCGTCAAATTTTTTGTTAAAGTATCTCTAAATTGAAATTGGCATATGACACATGAGACCCTCAACATGAAACCTCAAGGAATTTCCTTTATAGTGGCTACATGGAGTTGTGAAAGGAAAAAAGGTCCCACAAGCTACAATATATACTACTAGGATATACCTAACTCACCATATCTTTCCTCAAATTCCCAATAACTCACAGATTCTAAGAATCCAGACCAAGATTACATGGAACTTGCAAACCCAAGGTTTAGAATTGGAGCTGCCTTTCAGCCATGGTCGTACAAATGGCCTCATCAAAAGAGGCCTAGAATGAGCAACCCATTTACTTTAAAACAATAACGTGGCCTTAAGTCCTTTAAATGTCGCACAAGCATGATGTCTTTGCTAGTTTATATGGGAAAGAAGCTAGAAAAGGGTAATTACTATCCATGTGTTTGACTAACTGTTCCCTTCCCTTCCCTTTACTGTGTTTTGGTATGCATTTCGCTTTATACCTCTTAATATCGCTTTTCACTTATTTCTCTGCAATCAGTCTAAGTTATTGTACCCTTTCTTAATGTTCTTGTTCCTCCCAAACTGATCATAGAAAAGAAAACATTCTTATAACTAGTCAAATTCGATGTAATCAGTATCCGCCATATTCCTATTTTTACCTACTTTAAGGAGACTCAGGATTGCAGTTGTCTTAAAAATTGACAATCTTTCCTGATTTCAAACACACTCGCTTAACTAGTAACAACGACGATGACGACCCAGAAATAGTGGGATTTTGGGGCGGGTAATGTATACTACCATGAGGGAGTAGAGAGGTTGTTTCCGAAAACTCGCTTAACTAGTAACCCCTAGTATAATCTCTAGATCCTGTCCGCTATTCTAAGCAAATTATTTATTTATATGGATTTCCAACGAAGGGTAACCTTGGAGCAGCGATAAGTTGTCTCCTTGTATCTTATAGGTCACAAGTTCGAGTTATGGGTAGGCTGGTGCGGCCCATCCTCGGACCACTGCGTGAATAAGAGATGTTGTGCAACGAGTTGCCCCTTTTTATGGATTTCTAACCCTAAAGACATAGCCATAGGCAATAGAAGAAGTTTTTTCATAGTAATACTGACCAAGGTCAAACCTTTAACAGCAAGGGCAAAAAATAAAAAATTGATTAAAAAAAGGGCATCTTTTAACCATTATAACCCACAATCATTAGATTATCGGAAATATTTCTCATCATACTACAACAACAGAATATGCAGTCAATTTATAACAGTTTAAATCAATATAAAACGCAATTACAAATAGCAGCAACTAACAAGATCTGGGATTATGATAAATCATAAACAATCAGAGAAATTAGGGAAGAAAAATGTAGTTACCTCAACAGTCCAAATGAAGAAATCAAGAGGCTCTGGTGGCCTTTCTTTGCTCATAGAATCCAAATATACAAATTCCCCAGCAAAAAAGGAAGCTGAAAATTTCACAGAAAAGCAAAACCAAGATTAGATCAAAAAATATTTCTCGTTCAACCAATAATTCACTAACAAACAAACACATAATAATAACAATAATAATATACCTAATCACCCACCTGTTTTGTTCAACTGTTCAATTTTAGGATTTCTTTTTGGATTTCTATGTTTGTTGCAGAGAGTGAGAGGAGTTTTTAATTGGGTTTCCTTTTTTCTTGATTTTACTCGAAGTGTAGCGTCAGCTGTGCTTTTCTGTAACCACGTGGGCCCGACAATAGGTCCGTTGACCATTATTAGTAGTATTTGCTAAATTATGTGTGTGTGTGTGTAAGCTTAATCTCCCTTCTGCTTCCACGCGATTTCTAGGTGACTTGCACTTGCACGCGCGCACTTGCCTTGGAAATTTTGATAATGAGTAGACCTTTTTCTTTTTGGTTTAATAATCACTAGTAGTAAATTCACTAACACTCTGTTTGGATCAGTGTTACCCATAATTTTATAATATAGTGTATTGTATCGTTTTATGGATACTATATTTGGATAGATTGTATTTGTTATTGGTAAATAACATTTTACTGTTTGGTTTGATTGTATCGTACTGTACTGTAACTGATAAGTTTACTAAAATACCCTTAATTGTTTAAATTTTAAATTATCAATAATTACGCATGAAAATAATTTAAGAAAATCTCTTTCTACTAATTTATCAACAAATATGTCTTATAAATAGATTAAGCAATTAGTTTTATGTAAATTCTAATAGAATTAGTGGAACAAGTATTATATTAAAAATAATAATAAGTATACATCATTCCTAACTAGATCCTAATAATAATAATAAAACAAAAAATAAAATGTTAAAGAACTATGATAAAGAAAAAACAAGAATTGGCAGAACAAGTATAATTAGAATTGGAGATAAAATCAAATTAGGAGAAAAACCGAAACAAAAGAAAGCAAAACATCTTTGAAATTGAAGTTGGAAGAGGTAGAAGTTCCGGAAAAAAAGGGACAAAGAAAATGTAGGTTATAGGTTGGAGACTTGGAGTTAAAATTAAATATATAAAAAAAAGATAAAGTGTAAAATAGAATTATGGAGTAATAAGTTAGGGTATAATTGGAAAGAAAAATAGAAAATAATTTCACCACACCAAATCGGTTATTTTAAAAATGGGATTTTTCATTGTACCGGAACAATGGATTTAACAATACAATACAACCAATTTTACTGAAACAATCAAAACAAACATTGTTCAGGAATAACAATACAATACGTTACAATAGGTAACAACCATCCAAACAAGTTGTAAGAAAACAAAGCACTCTCTATAAACTATAAAGTGATATTTCATCCTCAAAGCTCGAACTCGAATTGATCTAAAAGTTCTTCAATGAACAATATTACATCTTCAGAGCTCGAACTCAAATAGATGTAAAAGTTATCCAAAGTTTTGATGTTGCAACCCGTTCTACAATATTCGAATTGTATCAGATTTATGATCAAGTGTTATAACTTGAGTAAGTTCTCAACTATCATTAATGTGTGTGATGGGATGATTTGAATCCTTTTAACCTTAATCAAATATTTTGGATTTAAATTCTGAAAATTGATAATCTTCTTAGTAAATAGCGTTTTTGTTATTATCTGTATTCGAAAAAATAATTTATGCAAATTAAAACGAAACCAGAAACAGAATCAAATGAATAACGTTCCGAGCCCAACAGAAAAATGAGTTTCCCTAAAGAATTTAATCCCCTCAATGTTGCATAAGGTTGTTGTATTAATTTCTCCCAGGATAGAACGGAACAACTATTCTGTAATACTGGCAATGGAAATTACAGAACTTCGTCGAACTCAACAAATGGCGGTAAACCACACTAATGCTTACGTTTTTGCTTTTGAAAAATAATGCAAAAATGCAGAAGAGAGAGGGGAGCGTATGCAGATTTCGGTGATTAGAAAGTGAGACCAAACCTTTGTATTTATAGCCAAATAGTCTGGGCTGAATAGTGCGAATGTACATGTTCACATGAGGTACTATTTCGGCTGAAAATATTTTTGTTTGGTCGCAAATTTTAAATTCAAAAATGATTGTTAGGTGTTAGAAAATTATCCGTAGAAAACGATTCACGCGAAAATATCACAAAAAATAAAAATAAAATAAATAATAGAAAATGGGAAATAAATTAGGTCCAAAAAGTTATCAACCAATCATATCAATTGACCAAATCCGAAGGCGAAGCCGACCAAATCCGAATTCGAAGCCGAAGCCGAAGCCGAGCCGAGCGAGCGAGCGAGCGAGCGAGCGACGCGAGATACCACTTCTTCTCAACTCTTTAAGATCTAGAAGATATAATTCTCTATATAAGTACAAAGATTTGCTTTTCTTTTTCTGATGAGGGACAAAATGCATTAGTAAAGGAAATAACTTCAAACTTTTCGATTCCCTACAAATCCATCACGTCTTCTCAACTCTTTAAGAGCTAGAAGATGTGTTTCTCTATATAAGCACAAAGATTTTCTTTTCTTTTTCTGATGAGGGACAAAGAGCATTAATAAAGGAAACAACTTCAAACTTTTAGTTTCCCTCCAAATCTTTTCCCTCTATCACCTCTTATCTAATTAGATAAAACTCAAAATTCCCCCACATGAATGGGGAATGGCTATCTAAAAATATGCATGCATGAAAAACTGTGTGATTTAGAAGCAATGATTAATTGCATATGGTGTGATCAAAGGTCATCTTATATTTTAGAACTCGATTTTGCGCTCTTAAGTCTTAAAAATCTCATTTTACCCTCCTCAATTTGCATGCACAGTCCGGACGTATTTCCGGAAAGCTTTTGTGTTGAAAGTTGATAAAAATAAGGATTTTTTCTTAAAAACTTCATTTGAGTTGACTTTAATCAATATTTTTGGTAAACGGGCCCGGATTCATATTTTGATAGTCCTGATGGTCCGTATCAAAATATGAGACCTGAGTGTATGCCCAAAATCAGATTCGGAGGTTCCCTAGCCCGAGTTATGAATTTTTGTTAAAAATTAAAATCTAAAATATGATTGGTTTTTAACAAAAGTATCGATATTTGATCTTGTTGGTATCAGGTCCATATTTTGGTTCCGGAACCGGATACAAGTTCAATATAGTATTTAAGATATGTCTGTGAAATTTGGTGAGAAACGGAGTTGGTTTGACGTGATTCGGACGTCCAGTTGTGAAAATAGCAATTTCAAAATGTTCTTGAGAATTTCATTTGATTTGGTGGTAAATTTTTTGTTCTAGGTGTTATTTTGGATTTGATCATGCGAGCAAGTTCGTATGATATTTCTAGACTTGTGTGCATGTTTGGTTTGGAACCCCAAGGGCTTGGGTGAGTTTCGGATAGGCTATGAAGTGAAAATAGCACTTAGAAATTTGCTGGTGTGCTTCAGTTCTTGTTGCAGAGGCTCTGATCTCGCAATTGCGAGATCAAGATTCGCATTTTCAACCACTGTTGGGTTCGCATTTGCGGCCTACTCATCGCATTTGCGTAGAGTATCTGTGGAGGCCAATGTTCGCAATTGCGAACAGTTTCTCGCAATTGCAATAGGAACTGGGGAGGGGTTGTTTTCGCATTTGTGATCACATGGTCGCAAATGATGTCTTTCCTATGTTCGCATTTGTGAACTATTATTCGCATTTGCAAGCAATACAGAGGTGAGAAGGGGTACGCATTTTGATGCATCATTCGCATTTGCGAGATTCGCATTTGCGAAGCCCATGTTGCATTTGCGACATTTACAGCTGGGTAAATGAGACTTGGACGGGATTTTTCATTCATTCTTCAAATTTTCAAAACCTAAAACACAAGGAGCAATTTTCCAAAGACTTTTTCTTTCCCAAATCATAGATAAGTGATTCTAAACTTGTTTATTTCAATCTTTCAATCTAGAATCTAAAATTTTCATGGTGAAATTGGGGATTTTTGGGTAGAAATTAGGGATTTGATAAATTGGAAATTTGAATGGGTAATTGAGTTTTGGTCTGAATTTCGGATTTGGACCAAACGGGCCCGGATATTGACCTTTGTTGAATTTTTAAATAATGGCCAAAAAATCTTATCAAATGTGGGCGATTCCGAAGGCTTATTTTGAAACTTTTGGTTGGTAATTTTCTATATATTGTTATTTCGGAGGCGTGTTTGAAAGGAAAAGTTGTGATTGAGCTTTGAGTAGCCTTTGGAGCGAGGTAAGTGTTGTATCTAACCTTGACTTGAGGGGATTAGGAACCCTCGGACTTTGTGTTATGTGAATTCCATGAGCGCTGTATTTGCAAGGTAACGAGTGCTTATACTCCGCCAAATTATATGTTTTCCCTGGTTTATCGCTTTTCCTTAATTGTTTTCCATCCTATCTTAATTGTTACAAGCTCTAAATATTTTACATGCTTAATTGCTACGTGTTAATCAATATTTTCTTCTGTTAACCATGTTATCCTTTTTCATAGTTCCCCTAATCCATATTATTTGCTTAATTTGACTTGTCTTTATCTTCTAACGGTAGTTTGCTGGCTTGGTCTTGCTGTGTAGTATTGTTTATGTAGAATCAATTGAACAAGGTTTCCTTTTCTTAGTTTAGTTTGGTATTTATTTATCATAAAGGCTTTGTGATTTAGATTGTTGATTTGACTATGTACATTAAGTGTTTGGTACTGATATGGTGAGATCGAGTTACACACCACAATAGGTGTAATAAGGGAGGATTGAAATGGTGAAATAAGGGTGAATATGATTATACTGTAGGATCGGGTTGCACGCCGCAACGGGAGGAATAAGGGTGGATTTATATGTGAAACCAGGGTGAATTATGATATTGATATTGATATATGGTGGGATAGGGTTGTACGCCGCAATAAATTTATATTATTTATTAATATTGATATTGTTACGGAGGAATAAGGGAGGATTATGTTGTCTGGTAGGATCAGGTTGCGCGCTGCAACAACCTAGGTCGCGCCCCCTTTTTTTCCCTCCGTGGAGAGGAATCCGGGTTTCGACATTCATGGAGGTGTAATGACTCATCTCCTTTTGGGAATTGGGTATTTGAAGAATCGTCACCTAATGGTTTTATGATGAGTTAGGGCACCTATAAAGTTCAGCTAAAACTATGTTTGATAACCAGAGATAGGGTAAGGGATTGAAATTATCCTAAGGGGAAGGTGTAAGGCACCCTTCAGGATCCACTAGTGTGGCTCCCGGTCAGATAATTTTTGTGAATTTCTGCAATTAGCAAATAAACAAATAAGGCTCAAGTAATAGGGGTTTAAGTTTAAATACACAAGTGTTTGAAAACAAGTAGTGAAAAACGAAAAGAATTACAATCTAGGTAAGCTTATGAATGTAAAGGGGATGTCCTAGGTTTGTTTGTAATATGGATCACATCAATACAATGCCCGGTATGATATTTCTCAAAAGAGGGGATACACGTGGTATTAGCGCACCGGTCATCATATACATATCTACCCTTTCCCGCCTCGTTAAGGTAATTAAAGCGAGGGTTGGTCTCGACCTCTATTGCATGTTATTACCCGTCCCTTCCTATCAGTCCCGGAGGAATTTTAGGACTCCTATTCCTATAAGATAGGGGTTCTAGACAGACCCTCAGGTTTAAAGGTAAAAATGCTAAAGCGATATACAAAACATATAAGACCTCAATTAGGGGGAAACATATAAGCAGATAGAAGGCTCAGTTATACCTCCGCAAATAGTGCACTTAGACAGCACGACTTATACACAGTTAAGGTCTGAATTTTAAAATCCTAAAGCAAGGTATTTTAAGCCAGAACCAGATTCATTATATAACTCAGAAAAGAAGTCTGAATCAGGCCTGCATGCTGGTTGTAGCAGTTTAGAATTAAACAGTGGCAGTTCCAGTAGTTACCTAAGGCTTGCCTAGGCGTAAGCAGTATTCAGTAATTATTCAGAATTGCTGAGATAATTTGGAGCTTATTATTACCTAAAATATGTTGTTCTAGTTGCAGAGATTATTACTAGTTATTCAGAAACTTCGCAATGTAAAACTATTACCTTACTACATTTTCATAAATCAGTAATTAACTAGGCGTTCCTAAATAAAATACAAACATGATCCTAGAACATGAGATCTAATATGCACATGCAGATGGTAGAGTTCTTAAGGCATAGTTGCTAAATGAAAGAGTTGCGGAATTATTAAGGAACAACTTTATGAGTAATAGTTTTTTTTAATTCGTCCTAGAAGCACGATTTCTAAGTGATGGACACGGAGCATGGATTAATGACTGAGATGCTGGAGCAGAAAACATGAATCCCAAGAACATAATATCTAACGCATTGTATGAATACTAAGCATGATTTCTATTGCAGAACTTGGAATATAAACCTAATAACATGTTTTCTACCCTTTAACAACTATAACACACATATTTTCCCATCCTTTTTCACTAGCCAACTCCCATAATTGTTTACAAATTATTACAGACACTGTGATTGAATTACATAAAGAAAATGCAAAAATAAGAAGTTACAACCATAGGAAGCCTGATCTTGACTTCCTTTCTGACTGATATAATAAACCACTTCAAATGTCAATATTATTCCAAAGTCATTCTCATACCTGGGTATGTCAGAGTTCCCTAAGGACCTCAAGGGATCCCGGGCAGTGCTCACACCCAGATTGCATAACCAAGAGTAAGTACAATGTGGAAGAGCCAGCCCTTATGTGTCCACGTTCAGAGGGAGCTCAAAGGGTTCCAAAGCAAGGCTCACACAAGAGGGGCAGAACCTAATGATCTAATAATGCATGTGAGAGTGATGGACATAGACCCAAAGGAGTTGAGTTGAAAATAGTTTTAGAAACAACATGTTTGAAGTGAATTTGTAAAACAGCAGAAGAATTTCCTAATAAAATAGTTTTTGAAAGGGAAAGGGGGTATGAGCAATAACAACACAAAGAATCAATTCAAAGAGAATTACATGCTTCAGCAGTTACAGACATGGAATAGGGGTTAGGGACATGGAGGACCCAAATCAGAAACACATAATTAGTCATGGATTAGGTAAATTATAGATATGCTAGTGAAGGACATAAACAGGAACAAGTAAATATGCTGATCACCTTTTAAGAAGGACAAAATTTTAAACATGTTGAGTAAAGCAGTAAACAAACAGTACAACTCAACAACATGAGCCATTAAGTTAGAAAGGGACATTGATTGACAACAAGGGAAACATAGGTTGGTTTTCAGAATTTAAACTAGGAACATACCAGTTGAAGGAGAAAAATGCAGAAAAAGTAAAGCAATCAGAGTTCCAAAGTCTAACCTTATCTTTCAGCCAGCTAGACAAAGCAGTAGCACAAGTAGTAGAGAAAGAGAGTTTGCATATGTAAGTGTGTGTTTTTGAACTTAGTTGTTCGTGTCTTGTTAATGAAAGAATTAGGGTATTTATAGCTTTAAAAACGAGTAGAAAAATAAGGTAACAAGTAAAAGTTTAACCAAATATGGAAATAATCATAATCAGAATCAATTAATACAAGTACTTCCCTTTAATCAAGGAATTACTGCTTAAACAGATACTAACATGAGTAATTAAGGAAGGAAGATCAATTTGAGAAAGATTGATTTTTGACCATATAGGGGATAGTAAAAGTATACAGTAAATAATTGAGTCTAAGTACAAAATATACTTAATTTTGGGAAAAGATTCAGCAGGGGTAAAACATCACAACAAAGGAAAGGAGTCAATCAATTAAAACAAAACGAGTGAAACCAAGGGTTTATAGGAAAATATTTGCACTCAGTCGTAACTTTGAGGAGATCAAGATCAATCAATAAAGAATCATGATTCTTCACTTCGCCATATAAATAGAGAGGAATGAACATGCAAGGCCAACCGTATTGACAAAAGAAACAACTAGATGCACACAAACATACATCAGTAATAGGAGTAGGCTAGGGCTCAGTAGTAGAAGAACCTACTCGAAGCATGGTATTCAGCAAAGTCAAGTAGTCACATAGAAACAAAAAAATAAAGGAAACAGTCTAACACGCAACAACAGGTAGAGGAGATCAGATCAACACACTGAAATAAGTAAAGGTAGTCTTCAAAACCTCACAGTAACTGTTGACATGTGATTTTTGACCCTCCCCGAAATTTCACCCATTTTAGCGTAAAATATTTAATTTAGGCTTAATATAGTTATTTCAACTAATTTTGGATCTTTTACATTATTTTTATCACAAAATTGAAAAATACAAAAATAGTTTTATTTTTTTTCTCTATTTAATTTAGTATTAGGTATTTTAGAAAGATGTATTACTTTTAACCTATTTTAATCCTAATATAATCCTCGAAAATACCAAAAATAGTTTCAACTTTAATTGTTAGTTTTATTTTAATACTAATAGTTTATGAAAATTAATGTAGAGTTTTTATAGGTATTTAATTTGAATTTTCAGTGCTTTCTAGCCCATATTTAACCACAATTTTGTCTTAGAGAAGGCCCAAGTCTGTCAAGGCCCAAAATTAACCTTAACCCATCAACACAATATAAAAAATACCTAGATCCTTGCACATTAGCTCTCAGCCGTTACCCATTAGACCCCACCCCAAATGCATACAGTGACCCGCCTCATCCAAAAAACCCTACACCAATAGCCACCCTCACACCCTTCAGCCACCGCCGCCACTTCTAAACCCATTCCAGCCGCCACCGGTTCCTCATCTCCCCAAAACCACCTGAGTAATAGAGCAACCAACCATTCCGTCAAACAAAAATAGCTGCCAGCCATGAAATGCCCCATTTCCGGCCACCACTAGCCAACGACTCACTCTCACTTTCTTAGCTTCACCCTCCACAACGACCTCTGCCATTGAAGACCAAAAGACAACCATAATTCCTCCAATGACCCCTTTCTTCTTTAACCCTTCCTAAAAACCCTTCTTCTAGCTTAGAGAACAAGAACCTGAAGACCTTAGACAACAATGGAACACACTACCCAAAAAACCCTAGAGACACCCCAAGAGATCACCAGCCGCCGCCCTAACGCCCTAACACCCTAAAAACTTGCCGGAAACATCTCCAGTCTCCGCCCGCCGCCCAAACGACCTTCATAGAACCAGCAACCCTTCTACATCTCTAGCCATTTCCACCAAAAAACCACCCTATCTCCCGTCATTACTCCCAACCAAGAGAACAGCAGGAAACGCCATCTCTATCTTAAACAACAACAACCGCTGACCCCTTTCTTCTTCTTCAATAAAAAACCACCAGCAGCAGCTCGCCGGAATCCTTACACCGCCATCAGACCCGTCGCGAACCAAGCCATCAACGGCCACCCACCCTTCTCCTCTAAACGTGGGTATTTCTCTTTTTTTTTAAAACCATGTGCAACCAAAACAAAAAAAAACTGAAAATAGTTCTGTTTCGAGCTGAGTTCGGATTAAGAACTGATAAACTAAGCCACAGTGGCATATAGGACTGTAGATACACTATCTATTTCGGGGTCTTTCTTCTTCATAGAGTACACATATTGGTCTGTTTGAGGTTTTGAGTTCTGGTTTCACTCATGGACTGATTCGCGGTTCCTGCCAATAGTTGTTGTTGTTTGTTGCTCCGTCGAGTTTTCCATTTAACGCCCCAAAAGTCGGATCCAGATTTCTATTTTTTATAAGACTCCTTTAAGGTTTATTTCTCACTTTCTCTATTTGATTTTTACTTTTCTATTTGTGAGACCATATGATTTATTTGGATGAGTTGATGATCTTTCTTAATCTCTATTAGTTTGAGTTCCATTGGATGAATGCTTAAATGAGTGTGTTTACACTTCGTATTTAATTTTTGGGCTGTAGGGAAATGAATTTGGGCAGTTGAGATTATTACTTTGAATTAAGAGGGGATATTGCAACCAAAATAAAAGTTTGGAATGAATTAGTCTATAGGGATGCCGGGTTTAAATTAAAGAGTTTGGACTTCAAAAATGAATGTTTTGTTTGGTTTTATTTTATCGTATTTAACCGCTAGCAGCATGCTTAAGCCAGAAACATTCAGGTAGGCAAGCCTTAGGATTTTGTTAGTTTTGAGGTGAGAGGTAGTTCCCTTAGTTAAATTTATCCAGGGAATGCCCCGAAGAGTTTGTATATATTTTATTTCAGGTGTATGCCCTGAAGTGAATGTAATTGAAGGCCATGGCGAACATCGTAAAAGAAGTAGCGTAGGATAATCTAGAACTTTAATTTTCTTTCATTTAGGTGGGGACGACCTCGAGCCTCTTTTGATTATTTATTTTCTTTTTGTGTGTTATTACCTCAATTCGGATATTTTAAAAGCCAACTTGATCGAGTACGCAACCGTACTAGTTACGTGACTTGGGGAATGCCTAACACATTCTCGCTGAGTATAATGAACCCCCTTACCCGAATATTGGGTGCAGACTTAGTTTTGGAGTCTCAAGTATTTTGAAAGGAAAAATTATTTTAGAAAAAAATGGTGAACTGACACACCGAAATCAAATGTCAGGTGGAGACTCTGAGTTATTTCCTTTTGAACAATTTTTTGTCACGTTTTCATAATGGAAAACCCTTTTCAAGCTTAATTAAATCTTTTTATTTATTTAAGAGGGTTTAGTGAGGTTTGTTAAGAAAGGGTATGTGACATCTCTGGCGGCTCTGCTAGAGAGTTGCAGGTTCGAGCTAGTACTTGATCTTGTTGGCTTTTTAGGATATTTGGTTGAGGTTTTTATGTATTTTGCTTGCATTATTTGATTTTTATTTTTGTTTATGTCGTTTTATTATTTGCTAGTTGCTTATTTGTTTACAGTTTTTTCTTTGTGTGTTACTACTTTATAACTGTCATGATTTGCATAACCATGGGTCTTCTTTCTGCAACAAGTCTCGGAGTACGTGTCGCGTGCACGAACTCTTTGCCGAGTCACCTTTATTTTAGGAGGGGGCCGTCGGACATTTGGAGTGAGTGGAAAGCTTGAGCAGCCACCATCAACCATACGCTCCCCCGAAGTGCCTTGTTAGTGAACCCCCAAACTTAGGTCAGCCTTTAGGTCATTTTTATTTGCATCATGTCATTACACTTAGTAGGGCTCGGTCCCAGGCACCGTGTCCCTTTGTTGGAGGCCTATCCAAATTTTGCCAAAATGGGCTCGGAGCCCAAAAAGACATTCAATCATCCCTATGTGATACATGTTGCATCTTTGAGGGTAAAAAGGTCATTTGACGGACCAATGTTTGGGAAAGAAGGGTAAAAAATGAAGCAAGTAGGGCCCACTCACATTTTTCTTTCATAGTATTCCAAAATTCAAAAAAAAATGAAAAAGAAAATCCAATTTTTTTTTACATTTTTATATTATTTTCCAAAAATCCAAAAAAAAGGAGAAAAATAAAATCCAAAAAGATTTTACATTTTTCATCATTTTCCAAAAAGGGAGAAAAAAAAGGAGAAAAAAAAAATTCAAAAAGATTTTACATTTTCCATCATTTTTCAAAAAGAAAAAAATATATTTTTTTCCAAATTAATGTCATTTTTAAGCTTTCTCCCATGTCCAATCTTCCCGAACTAAGCATCGAGGGGTCACAGACCGACCATAGAACCCTGTTCAATAAGTGAAACGCATTAGCTGTCCGCTCTCAGGTTCGGCAGTCAGGGTCGGAGAAGGGCAATGACTCATTCTTAGTTAGAATGTGATTCCAACTCAGCACCTTTTGAGTGAGATTTTGAGAAGAGTTGCTCTTTGGAGAGCACAGTACGATGAAAGTTGTAAGCTGTGTTCGGGGGGGAGTTATTATTTATCGTTGGGTCTTTTGAGACGTGATACGTAGGCAACCCACATAGGGTCCTATATTCCTAGTGTCTTAGGTTCTTGGCTTCACGAGGGCTTAGCCAAATCTTGCATGTCTAGCCACTTTTGGCCACATCGGCCATTCTTGCAAAATGGGGTCATTTTCGCAAAAGTGGTTCAATTACCCATGTCTTAGAATTTTGAGTCCACAACTAGGTGTCATATTACTTTAAGTTCCTTCCTTTTTGAGTTTGCATCTTTAGCTACTTCTGGTCATATCGGCTATTTTTGCAAATTAATTTTGGACTATGATTATTGGGAGTTAAATCCATGTAAGCATTAGTAAGATATTTTCATATCTGAGTAGTCACCCTTGTTGATTTTGCACTTATAGCCACTCTTGGCCATGTAGGTTAATTTTTTAAAAATAGCCCAATGTGTCTTGAGTCACTAACTTTATTTGATCTTATTTTTTCCATTCAGGTATGGAGCAATTTGCTAGAGTTTGAGCATGAGAAATACTCTAGGACCATTCTAGTCAAGACCATTGCATGCACGAGCTGCTTGAGGAATTGTTTTATTTTTGGTCTATCTTATGTTGTCTTTTAATTTTTAGTCTTGTACAGTAGTGTCGAGTCTATCAGTCTAGTTAAGATTGTCGAGTCTTTTGTTATAGTACTTCCTATTTTGTATTTGAAAAACCAAAAGAAGTTATAAATGAAAATTCCAAAAAGATTTTATTTTTAGTTTATTTGTCCATTACTTTTTCAGAACTACGCTTGATCTGATTCATGAGCGACATGATACGTAGGCAACCTACATAGGGTTCGTTCGAATCATTTTTTCTGAAAACTAAAAAAAAAATATAAAAAAAAAAAAGAAAAAAAAAAGAGATAAAATTGTGGATATGAGAAATGGGAGTAAAGAAAAGAGCGATAATTAAAAAGAAAAAGAGAGGAAGGAAAATGAGCAACCCAAGAAGTGCTAGAAAGGAAAAAAAAGAGAAGGTTGAAGTGAACAAAATTGGGATGATGCCAAATGACCTCATGTCCCTCGAGGCCATTCTAGAACCGTTAATTGTTGCTAGGGGCATTGCACGCAATGTGATATTTCTATCTGATAAATGCTCCAACGCTAACATGTTGGCTTTGTTTTACTCCTCTTTGTTACTTTCATTATAACAAAGGGTGGTTAGTTTGTGCACCTTGGTGATTTGTCCATACAACATGAGGTCAAAAAGTAAGGAAGTCATGACTGGCAAAGACTTGGACACAGGAGTTGTTGACCCGTCGAGGGAGATTGTTGAGTCAGAATCGGAACTGCAAGAGGAGGTCCAAAGACTGAAACAACAAATGTCTGAAATGTGTCAAACATGGTTCAACAGTCAAGGACCACCCCTTTCTTATGCTTTCCCAGAGTTTACACCCATCTCGGCTACTACCACTCCAATTTCATTGTCCGATCAATTCTATCCATTTAGGTTCAGTCTTTATCCCAATTGCACGACTATAGCTGGAACTTCTGTTGCGTATTCCCAAAGTGTGCCATTGAAAACCAATCAAACAACCACTATGGTTATGCGTGTCTTCACCACGCCACAACCAGCGGTGGTGCAGAGGAAAACTCATGAGTCACAATTTTCTACCCAGCAAGAACAATACCACACTCCTGAGTACCACTCTTACCTCTTTGATCTTCCTGCAAATATTGAGAAGTCTGGCCCAAAGGTAGCATCAGAAGAAATAACCCAAAGATTGAAAAGCTTAGAACAACAGTTGAAAATCATACAAGGGCCGGCAGGTCAGAGGAGTATTGCCTTCAAGGTTCTACGTATGTTCCCCAATGTCCACTTGCCACCGGGTTTCAACACTCCCAAATTTGAAAAGTATGATGGACATGGACACCCCATAGCCCACCTAAAAATGTATTACAATAAACTGAGAGGTTGCGGGAGGAAATGAAGAATTACTGATGGCTTATTTTGGGGAAAGCCTTACGGGTGTAGCCTCCGAATGATTTATGGGTCAAGATACATCTTGCTGGTATGTCTGGGATGACATGGCACATGCCTTTGTCAAACAGTTCCAATATAACATTGATATTGCCCCAGACCGCAATTCCCTTTCAAATCTGAAGAAGAAACCGACTGAAAGTTTCAGGGAATATGAAATTGAATGGAGAGAACAAGCAGCTAGAGTTAAGCCACCCATGGATGACTACGAGCTAATCACTGTCTTCCTTCAGGCTCAAGAGCTCGATTACTTTCAAAACATGATGTCCACAGTTGGCAAATCATTCTCGGAAGCAGTCAAAATGGGAGAAATGGTAGAGAATGGCCTTAAGATAGGCAAAATTATAAGTCAAGCAATTCTCAAAGCTGCAACTCAGGCTGTCCACATTGAATCTGGTAATTTTAGTGGCACGAGTGAGAAGGTTGAAGAAATCAAGATCGAGAAGAGGTCCTAGAAGAACATCTCGAAGGCATGACCAGCCTCGTTTGTTTTTTGACAATTCCCCTGAGAACCCACAACACTCTGTTGCTCCAACACAGTATGTTGTCAATCTACCAAGACACCCCAGAAGGCGAGCGCCATCACCGCAAAATCTCCACCAGCCTCCACAAAATATTCAAGCGTCCCATAACCCACATCCAAGCCCGGGGGACAGAGGTAAACAAAGGTTGAAAGATAATTTTACACCGATAAGAGAGTCCTATGCAAACTTGTTTGAGAAACTGAAGCATTATGACCTAACAGCACCTATTCCTCCGAATTATGTGGGAAAGCATGCAAGAAGTTTCGACCCTTCTAAAAGGTGTGAATACCATTCCAATGCCCAGGGGCACAATGTCGAAAGTTATCGCGATTTGAAAAGAGAGATAGAAAGAATGAATTCAGGAAGGGATAATTGTGGTCCAGGACAGTGACACCTAGAACATTGCAAAAAATCCTTTACCTGTACATGATGATTCACACTTTGTGGGGATGATGCATGGTAACACGGAGTATGAGGATCCTCTTGGAAACTTGCTAACTAAAGTTAATGCTATTGAAACTGGTGAAGGTCCCAGTAATTTTGATGTGCAATCCAGTAGCTAAGATGTCGAGCTCAGTGATTGGAAATACACTCCTTTATTGGCTATCCAAGGAGGAGTTTTGGTGGTTTATTTTGTTGTCATTTTTTTTGTCCGGGTTATTTCAGGGTTGTAATTCGGATATTGTCTTGTAGCTCAAACTCTTCTTTTTGCCTAGTTTGTTTTATTGTAGTAACTCGTCTAGTGTTATCTCGGACTGTTCCAGGGTTGTAACCTATGTTATTTTTCTTGTTTTGTTCAAACCCTGTTCACCATTAGTCTAAATGCAATCTCCTATTTTCTGTTGCTTCTAGTTTGTTTTGTTTAGGTCACTTTTCCTTTTATAGTTCTTTTCATGCCGACTCTAGTGACATGACATGCACGCATAATTATCATCCTGGTCTTGAAAGTTAATCTAATCATGAAGCAATGGTATAATTTTGAATATGGTAAAAGAGGCATTTGAAGAAACAAACAGAGATTCACGCATTCTAAGAAACCCGAAGCTTGAATTGAGTGAAATTGAGGCAGTTAGTCTGGAAAATCAAGAGGATGATAAGAGCATAAAACAAGGAAATATATCTCAAGAAATTTTGAGGTAAATAAGTCAGTGCTGAAATGCGTTCTTCCACATCAATATAAGGTAGAGTCAAGTCTGCTTCGAACTGGCAAGGATCATTCACTAGGACAAAAGTATTGCCCGTCGACACTTTTGTTTGTGTTGATACCATCAACAGATGTTGTATATGGTTTCTTTGCTTATCTTCGATTGCATGTATGTACTTGGCATTCTTAAAGTTTGGTATGACGAAGGCATTCTATTATGCTACCCAAACACTTTTATCTTTTGCTACCCCTTTTGAGCCTTAATTTGTTTTGCTTCATACCCCTCTTTTGGAATCAGAAGCAGAGTTAGGAACTCAAAGAAAAAGAAAAAAAGGAAAAGAGAAAAAGAAGAAAAAAAAGAAAAAAGGAGAAAAGAAAAAAAAGGAAAAAACAACAACTTTGTCTCTTGAACTACGTTCAACCTGATTCTTGTCACCACAAGATACGTAGGCACCCTTACGGTTCGGTCGCATAGAATAAAATACTTCATAATCCCCGATGTCAAGAGTGGGCCAGTTTTTCTTAGAAATCTCATTAAAGCAAAAATCCAAAAAAAAATTCCCCGTACTCCAAGAAACTAGGGCAGAAGTTTTAATTCTACCAAAAGGCCTGATTCCAAAAGTTGTAATTTTGAACCCTTTCATCTTAAATTATTTTGAGCCTTCATGCCACCCTTTCTTTCTAACCCTGTCCAAAAGCCTACCAAAGAAAGACCTTCTAACCAATCTTTGAGGATGCCAAATCAAGTGTGTGGTGAAAGTATGATCTTCCTGCATCATGGGTAATATCTTTGTTCTCAACACAATGAGAGAAAATGATAAAATGAGAGAGTCTTATCAGTGAAACCCTCAGGCGACAGTTAGTTGAAAAAAGAGCAAAATGAGAGAGGCTTGATGGTGAAAACCCTTCAGGGCACTACAATTCGATTGGGGATTATGGATCAGATGAGACAATTAAAGTGTTGAAGCCCAATTTCACAGCAAAGAGGTACAACAAGAGTTGAATATTAGACTTGCTTGAGAGATTAAGCCACTTAATCCAAAGGTGCATGCAATGGTCATTAGAATTGGTGTCCACATCTGATAAGTTTCTACTTTGTAATTTTCTAGTTAGGTATCATCTCTTTCCCTTGTCCCTTATTTTGTTCGTCTTGTTTTGTTTGAGTCCCTTTTTGAGTCTGTTTGGTCAGAACAAGTGAAAAATGACTTCAAAATTTGCTACAACTTTCCAATTGCACAATGCCGAGTCTTGCAAGCATATCAAATGGCATAAGATACAGGAGAATAGTGTGTGCACTGAGTTGGTAATAATAGATGTTCTTTGGGATTGATGTAAAATGCAAAGATTGGATGAATGTTAGAACACTAGTGCAATGCATTGGGCTTGAAAGAATCAGTAATATTTCTTTTGATAAGTGTTGTTTGGAAAAGCAGTCGGTTGATAACAAGCATTGTCTTCCAAGTTGAAGTCCAAGTTGATCGTGACAAGTGCAAGAGAAATCGCTTTCAAGGTCAAGGCCACAAACTAACCACCATATTAAACTCACAAGTTTTCTTTGTTTGAAACAGAAACAAACCAGTGCAAGCAAGTGGGTTCAAAAATAGAAAAAAAAAGATAAAAAGAAATAAAGAAAAAGAAAAAAACAAGAAGAGAAGAATCGACAAAGGGGAGTTTCTCAAATCTTTGTCCTTACCTGTCTTGCTAGTGTGCATAAAATGTTGCCATTGATCTTCACATTTTTCCTCCTAGGATAAAAAGTCCTAGTTTGATGGATTTTCCTCCAAATCAAAATCTTAGTATGATGAATCTTTCTCCAAAGATAGAAGATCTAATCTGATGAATTTTCTCATAGGATCGAAATCTTAGTCTGATGAATCTTTCTCCTAAGATATGAAACCTAGTCTGATGAATTTTCTCCTAGGATAGAATCTTAGTCTGATAAATCTTTCTCCTAATATAAGAGACCAAGTCTGATAAATTTTCTCCTAGGATCAAAATCTTAGTCTGATAAATCTTTATCCTAAGATAGAAGACCTAGTCTGATGAATTTTCTCCTAGGATAGAGATCCTAGTCGGATGAATTTTCTCCTAGGATAGAATCTTAGTCTGATGAATCTTTCTCCTAAGATAACAAAAAGATCTAGTCTGATGCATTTTCTCCTAGGATCAAAATTTTAGTCTGATGATTCATTCTCCTAAGATAACAAAAAAAAGGGACCTAGTCTGATGAATTTTCTCCTATGATCAAAATCTTAGTCTGATAAATTTTTCTCCTAAGATAGAAGACCTAGGTTGATGAATTTTCTCCTAGGATCAAAATCTTAGTCTAATGAATCTTTCTCCTAAGATAACAAAGAGACCTAGTCTGATGAATTTTCTCCTAGGATTAAAATCTTAGTATGATGAATTGTTCTCCTAAGATAGAAGACCTAGTCGGATGAATTTTCTCCTAGGATCAAAATCTTAGTGTGATGAATCTTTCTCCTAAGATAACAAAGAGAACTAGTCTGATGAATTTTCTTCTAGGATCAAAATCTTAGTCTGATGAATTGTTCTCCTAAGATAACAAAGAGACCTAGTCTGATGAATTTTCTCCTAGGATCAAAATCTTAGTCTGATGAATCTTTCTCCTAAGATAACAATAAAAAGGGACCTAGTCTGATGAATTTTCTCCTAGGATCGAAATCTTGGTCTGATGAATCTTTCTCTAAGATAAAAAAGGACCTAGTCTGATGAATTTTCTCCTAGGATCAAAATCAAAGGTCTGATAAATTTTCTCCTAGGATCGAAATCTTAGTCTGATGAATATTTCTCCTAAGATAGAAGACCTAGTCTGATGAACTTGCTAGTCAAATATTCTTGGTTTTATTCATAATTGACGCACATCCTAGTCAAGTCTTTAGTTTTACTCTCATCATTGCATCAGTAGCATAAGTGGTTTACGGTTTTGCTAACAACTCACAAGTCTTTCTAGTGCAAACTGAGGCAGAAAATTTTATTTGTTTTGTTGTTTTGAATGCAGGAACCCACATGGAGAACAAGGGAGGACATTTCAGAATTCATTTCAGAGTCATTTCAAGTTTCAAGTCAGTAGCAGGCACCCATCTTGAGAACAAGGGAAGTCATTTCATAATTCAATTCAAGTTAGAAGTAGCAGAAGCTCGCGGCAAAAATGCGAGTCAACAGTCCGAGGTAACGAATAGTAGTAGTCTCGAAAAAAAAAGGGAAGTGAATCCAAAATGCAGAAGCTGAGACAAAAGGTGGATTGCTCAAGACATGACTAAAGTCAGAAGCATGGTATGTCCTGTTTTGATCCGAAAAGCTTAGGAAGAATGAACTAGCTCCTACAACTAGCAAGCGCTAATGTTCAAATCTAAAGTCTGCATGAAGAACCATTCAAGACCCAAGATCAAGCTTCAGAAGACTTATAGACATGAATCTTGTAACTCATAGTTGACAGGCTTAGTTAGTCTTTTTCATTTTTTGATTTTGATGTAATAACAGGAACACGGACCGGAACCTCGACGGCACCTCAATCGGCTCTTCACCTTAGTATACTCCATCACCTCATTCACTTCTGAACTACATGTGTCCTGATTCCTTTATAGCCAAGGATATGTAGGCAGCTCAGATACCAGGGCTCGGTCACATTCTCATTTCTTTTAGTTTTTGGTCTTTTTAAATAAGAGTCAGGTCAAAAAACATGTCTAGTCGTTCTTTATCTGAAAATACTTCGTATTTCCAATCAAAGAGGGGCAGCTGTAGACATGTGATTTTTTATCCTCCCCGAAATTTCACCCATTTTAGCATAAAATATTTAATTTAGGCTTAATATAGTTATTTCAACTAATTTTGGATCTTTTACATTATTTTTATCACAAAATTGAAAAATACAAAAATAGTTTCATTTTTTCTCTATTTAATTCAGTATTAGGTATTTTTAGAAAGATGTATTACTTTTAATCCTAATTTAATTTGAATTTTCAATCCTTTCTGGCCCATATTTAACCACAATTATGTCTTAGAGAAGGCCCAAGTCTGTCAAGGCCCAAAATTAACCTTAACCCATCAACACAATATAAAAAATACCTAGATCCCTACAGTTTATCTCTCAGTTGTTACCTATTAGACCCCCTCCCCAAACGCATACAGTGACCCCCCTCATCCAAAAAACCCTACACCAGTAGCCACCCTCACACCCTTCAGCCGCCGCCGCCGCCGCTTCTAAACCCATTCCAGCTGCCACCAGTTCCTCATCTCCCCAACACCCCCTAAAACCTAGAGCAACCGACCATCCTGTCAAACAAAAACAGCCGCCAGCCATGAAATGCCCCATTTTCGGCCACCACTAGCCAGCGAATCACTCTCACTTTCTTAGCTTCACCCTCCATTATGACCTCCGCATTGAAGACCAGAAGACTGCCATAATTCCTCCAATGACCCCCTTCTTCTTTAACCCTTCCCAAAAACCCTTCTTCAAGCTTAGAGAACAAGAACCTGAAGACCTTCGACAACAATGGAATACACTACCAAAAAAAACCCTAGAGACAACCCAAGAGACCACCAGCCGTCGCCCAGCCCTAACGCCCTAAAAACTCGCCGGAAACATCTCCAGTCGCCGTCCTCTGCCCAAACAATCTTCACAGAACCAGCAACCCTTCTACATCTCCAGCCATTTCCACCAACAAACCACCCTATCTCCCGTCGTCACTCCTAACCAAGAGTACAGCAGGAAACACCATCTCCATCTTCAACAACAACAACCGCTGACCCCTTTCTTCTTTTTCAATAAAAAAACCACCAGCAGCAGCTCGCCGGAATCCTTACACCGCCATCAGACCCGCCACGAACCAAGCCATCAACGACCCCCCACCCTTCTCCTCTAAACGTGTGTATTTCTCTTTTCTTTTTTTTAAAACCATGTGCAACCAAAACAAAAAAACTGAAAATAGTTCTGTTTCGAGTTGAGTTTGGATTAAGAACTGACGAACTCAGCCGCAGTTGCATATAGGACTGCAGACACACTGTCTATTTTGGGGTCTTTCTACTTCATAGAGTACACATATTGGTCCGTTTGAGGTTTTGAGTTTTGGTTTCGCTCATGGACTGATTCGTGGTTCCTGACCAATAGTTGTTGCTGTTTGTTGCTCCGTCGAGTTTTTCGTTGAACGCGCCAAAAGTCGGATCTAGATTTCTATTTTTGATAAGACGCCTTTAAGGTTCATTTCTCACTTTCTCTATTTGATTTTTACTTTTCTATTTGTGAGACCATATGATTTATTTGGATGAGTTGATGATCTTTCTTAATCTCTATTAGTTTGAGTTCCATTGGATGAATGCTTAAATGAGTGTGTTTACACTTCGTATTTAATTTTTGGGCTGTAGGGAAATGAATTTGGGCAGTTGAGATTATTACTTTGAATTAAGAGGGGATATTGCAACCAAAATAAAAGTTTGGAATGAATTAGTCCATAGGGATGCCGGGTTTAAATTAAAGAGTTTGGATTTCAAAAATGAATGTTTTGTTTGATTTTATTTTATTGTATTTAACCGCTAGCAGCATGCTTAGGCCGGCAATACTCGGGTAGGAAAACCTTAGGATTTTGTTAGTTTTGAGGCGAGAGGTCGTTCCCTTAGTTAAATTTATCCAGGGAATGCCCCGAAGAGTTTGTATATATTTTATTTTAGGGGTATGCCCCGAAGTGAATGTAATTGAAGGCTATGGCGAACATCGTAGAAGAAGTAGCGTAGGATAATCTAGAACTTTAATTTTTCTTCTTTTAATTTTATTTCATTTAGGTGGGGATGACCTTGAGCCTCTTTTGATTGTTTATTTCCTTTTTGTGAGTTATTACCTCAATTCGGATATTTTAAAAGCCAACTTGATCGAGTACGCAACCGTACTAGTTACGGGACTTGGGGAGTGCCTAACACCTTCTCCCTGAGTCGAATGAACCTCCTTACCCGAATCTTTGGTGCAGACTTAGTTTTTGAGTCTCAAATGTTTTGAAAGGAAAAATTATTTTAGAAAAAAAGCTGACCTGACACAACGAAATCAAATTTCAGGTGGCGACTCTGAGTTATTTTCTTTTGAACAATTTTTTTTTCACGTTTTCATAATGGAAAACCCTTTTCAAGCTTTATTATATAATTTTATTTATTTAAGAGGGTTTAGTGAGGTTTGTTAAGAAAGGGGGCGTGACAGTAACAAATGAGGGAAGTTTTAAAAAATTAGGATTTTAACAATAGTCGAGTAAAAAAATGGTTTGAGCTATGAATCAGTCAACAAAGAAGGGGATCTAAACACAAAGAACTTAATCGAAACAAGTATACACACAAAATAAATAAGGACAGTTTCAGAACCCAGATAGAACCAAAAATACGTAGGGTTTTATCACGATGAACTGAGTAGAAGAAAACATAGCAAATCGTTTAAACATAGTAAAACCACAAAGCAACACTGAGAATAGGAGAAGAAATCTTTTAAAAGAGGTTGAGAAAACCATAATTGTTGAAAACGAAGAGTCGCTTTATAAAATTGGAGAACCTTTAAGGAAAACACTTAAGAGGTTCATGACATACACAGATCTAAAAGAAAAATCGGAAAGTCTTTAAAGTTAGGGTTTCAGAGAACCCAGAAAAATGAGAAAGACTTTGAAAAGTTAATGATCTAGCCGGAAAAGTTAGAGATCTAACTCGAACAACCATGGATGGCCGGAAAGAGGCCATGGATAGAAGTTGAGTGAAGACTGGACCAGATATCTTTGAGATCTATCCATGAAATCACACAAGCGGGCCATCAGGGGATGTAGGATACAAGTACACATCTCAAACAGCCATGGGAACCCATGAATGGGGTGGGGGTTGAAGGGAATTAAGGTAGATTTGGGTGGCGGCGGCTAGGGTTTGAGTGAAGTTGCAGAGAGAATTGGGGAGGAAGGGGATCCAAGGGTGGCGGGTTGGTGAGAATGGTTTAGGTTAGGGTGGTCGTTTCGGTTAAAAAAAGGTAAGGGTGAACGGTGGCCATTGATTTCTGTGATCAATGGCCAGGATGAGAAGGGGTCTGGGTCGGGTAAGATTTAACTGGGTCAGAGGCGGGTTTAATTACAAATTGGGCCGGGGAATTGGTGATTGATTTGGTTATAATTGAAAGCCAAATGTGGCTACGAGTTAAATAGCTACTTTTCCCTTTTTAATTTACAAAAATAACAAATAGTTTATTAAAAATAAATTCAAAGTACTAAAATGGTTTATAATACATAATTAACAATATAAAAATATAAGACTCAACTTTATTAATATAAAACACAATGAAACCTTAGAAATGGCTAATATTGCAATTATGTGCAATTTAGCTTTAAAAATACTAAATGAAATTGTAAAAATATGTAAAAATTGCTTTAGCCACATTTTGGCATAAATATAGAAATCCCATAAATGAATTATCAAAATAATAATTGGGGATTTTATGGATAAAAAGGGAGAGAATAAAATCAATTTAAAACCTTAAAATTATGGAAAAAATAATAAGAACCTTGGACATGCTTATATATGCATATATATATATATATATATATATATATGCTATTATGAAAGTATTTTGTATATTTAAAATATATAGGAAAAAATTGGGTATCAACACCTGTCACTCTTTACCCGGGAAGGGTGAAAGAGTTTTCGGGTAAAGAAACAATGGCCAATTTTGATCGAGCGAAAATATTTGGGAAGATTTAAGCTGCTCCCTGGCTTCTGAGCTGCCTACATATCCCTGGTTCTACAGGAATCAGGCCATGTGTAGTTCAGGATCCATCTGCGGCATATACCGACGAAGACCTTTCAAGAATGGTCACAACATCTAGGGCTAGGTGAGTGAACGATTTATGGGAATGGTTAGGTTTGATATGGCTGAGGGAACTGGAGCGGGGTCGCTCCTGCTGGGATAGTCGTTGCTCGCTGATTTACCTGCAAATAAGCAATACAAGCATATATTGTGTGTAAACATGATGCAAATTCCCGTTGGACCATGAATGCTATCTCTGGACGATGAGGATAATGTCCTTAGACCATGATGTCCTGGGCCATGGGTTACATGATAAGGGATTCGCAGGTCATGAAATGATGTTCTCGGGCTAAGAGGATGGTGCCTCTGAACCATGACGCCTTTGAATAATGATATGTAAAAGATTGAAAGAGATCCTTAGGCCATGACATGGTATTCTCGGGCTATGAAGATGGTGCCTCCAAACGATGACGCCTTTGGATGAGTTGGAGATATTTCAGCCCATGAAGGATGCAGGATGTGGCAATCTTTCAGCCTATGAAGGATGCAGTATGTGTCGATCTTTCAGCCGTGCAAATGTAGTATGTTGTGATTTTTCAGCCGTGCAGATGTAGTATGTGGCGATCTTTCAACCGTGAAAATGTAGTATGTGGCGATCTTTCAGTCGTGCAAATGTAGTGTGTGGCGATATTTCAGTCGTGCAAATGTAGTATATGGAGATATTTCAATCGTGCAAATGTAGCATATGGCGATCTTTTAGTCGTGAAGGTGTAGATGGAGACAATGTTTAGTCTCGGAATGTAGAGTAGCAACCTTATGCAATGTTGGAAGGAAGAATGGTAGCCTTATGCAATGCAGATGCGGATGAAGACAACATTTAGTCTTGGAAGGCAGAATTGTATCCTTATGCAAATCGGAAGGCAGAATAGTAGCCTTATACAAATTGGAAGGCAGAATGGTATCCTTATGCAATGCAGATGGATGGAGACAGCGTTTAGCCTCGGAAGGCAGAATAGTAGCCTTATGCGAATTGGAAGGAAGAATAGTAGCCTTATGCAAATTGAAAGGCGGAATGGTAGCCTTATGAAATGTAGATGCAAATGGAGACAGCGTTTAGTCTTAGAAGGTAGAATGGTAGCCTTATGCAATGCAGATGGATTTAGAGCTTAACCTCGGAAGGCAGAATAGTAGCCTTATGCAAGAAAAATAAAATAACAAATGACAGTAGAGTTTTCTTAGCTGATAGCATATTGCGGTGTTATAATTACTGGGGCATTGTGACATGCAGAACATTACGGGAGCGCGCTGATAGCAAATGTTGGAAAGTGCAATGGTTCAGAGAGTCACATTCTTGAACAACGTTTGTTCCATGGGCGTACAATATGTTTTAATGATTTCGCAATCCTAATGCCTGCATCCAAAGAAAAATTATGAGTTTTGTAAAGGGGTAAGGTTAGTTCACATCCTCGCGGGCTCTGTTTGACTCACTCGACTTTGATCTAGTGATACCGCATGTATCACTGGGGTAGCATTGCTAAACAAAGGGGTTTCAATAATAAACATGCATGATTTTGTAAAAATATGATATAAATGTATAGTTAAAAATAGCTTTTAGATGAACCGGCGACTGTGACGTGGTTCAGGACATTGCAATCTCTCCTGCTACGGAATTTTGAGGGTCCTCCTCAAAATTCTACCCCAGTTTGATGGGTTGACGTTTCTGACTGTTGCTCATGAGGCGATCGACTGAAATTACCTCGGAATTTTGAGGGTCCTCCTCAAAATTCTGCCCTAGTTTCCAGTTGTGAAGGGGAAATGAAATTTTTATTGAATTGTGACCGAACCCATAGGGCTGCCTACGTATCCCCTCTTAAACGGGAATAAGGTCAGATGTAGTTCAATTTACATCATATAAGGAAAGCATAAAGATTACACATAATAACTTTTGACTGCATCTGAATTGATTGGCTTTAGCCAGACTTCTCCGTCCATTTCTGCAAATATGATGGCTCCTCCTGTCAAAAACCCGGTGAACCTTGTACGGACCCTTCTAGTTGGGAGAGAACTTCCCTTTGGCTTCATCTTGATGTAGAAAAATTTTCTTTAACACCAACTGCCCCGGTGTGAACTGTCTTGGCTTAACTCTCCTGTTGAAGGCTCTGGACATTCTGTTCTGGTAGAGTTGACCATGGCAGACTGCGTTCATTCTCTTTCCGTCTATAAGGCTAGTTGCTCATACCAACTTTTTACCCACTCTACGTCGTCAAGCTCAGCTTCTTGTATGATCCTTTGGGAAAGAATTACCACCTCAGCGGGAATGACAGCCTCTGTACCGTAAACCAACATATATGGGGTTTCCCCAATTGATGTGCAGACTGTGGTGCGATACCCCAATAGAGAAAATGATAACTTCTCATGCCACTGTTTATGCTTTTCTATCATTTTCCTCAATATCTTCTTGATATTCTTGTTGGCGGCTTCTACGGCTCCATACATTTAAGGCCTATAGGCTGTGGAATTATTGTGTTTTATCTTGAAATTTTCACACATAGCTTTCATTAAGTCGCTGCTGAGGTTGGAACTATTATCAATGATGATTGACTCTGGAATCCCAAACAGACAAACAATGCGGTCGCAGACAAAATCTGCCACAACTTTCTTAGTCACTGCTCTGTAAGATGCTGCTTCGACCCATTTGGTGAAATAGTCGATGGCTACTCGGATAAATCTATATCTGTTGGAAGCAACAGGCTCGATTGGTCCATTAATTTCCATGCCCCAGGCGGCGAACGACCATAGTGAGCTTATTGTGTTAAGCTCGCTTGGAGGCACCGTTATCATGTCTACATGTTTCTGACAGCGGTGGCATTTTCGGACATACTGGATGCAGTCTGTTTCCATAGTCATCCAAAAGTAACCAGCCCGGAGTATCTTCTTTGCTAAGACAAAACCGTTCATATATGGACCGCAGGTCCCAACATGATATTCCTCTAATAACCTAGATGCTTCCTTTGCGTCGACACATCTTAATAAACCTAAATCGAGCGTCCTCCTATACAGGATTCCTTCGCTGTGAAAGAAGTTGTTGGACAACCTCCAAAGTGTGCATTTCTGAGTAGGATTAGCAAGCTCTGGGTACTCTTCTTTTGACAAATATTCCTTGATATCATGAAACCAAGGCTTTCCGTCTGCTTCCTCTTCAACATGGGTGCAGAAAGCTGGCTGATTATGGATTTTCACTGGAATGGGATCAATGAAATTCTTGTCGGGATGTTGTATCATAGATGATAGGGTAGTCAATGCATCGGCGAACTCATTCTGGATTCTGGGAACATGCTAGAATTTCGTGTTTATGAACCTCTTTCTCAATTCATGTACGTGATGCAGATGCGGGAGTATCTTGGATTTTTTGGTCGCACATTCTTCTCGTACCTGATGTATAAGTAAGTTTGAATCTCCAATCACTAACAGCTCTTGAACATTCCTATCAATGGCCATTTTGAGTCCTAAGATGCAAGCTTCATATTCGGCCATATTGTTGATTCAGGGGAACCTGAGTTTGGCAGACACTGGATAATGTTGACCGATTTCTGATATCAAGGCTGATCCTGTGCCAACTCCTGTGAAGTTTGCTGCTCCATCGAAGAACATTCTCCAACCGTTATAGGGTTCTGCAATATCTTCTCCTATGAATGATACCTCTTTATCAGGAAAATACATTTTCAGGGGTTCCTATCCTCCATCCATGGGGTTTTCAGCAAGGTGGTCTGCCAGTGTCTATCCCTTGACCGCTTTTTGTGTCACGTACACAATATCGAACTCATTCAATAGGATTTGCCACTTGGCTAGCTTGCCAGTGGGCATGGGCTTCTTGTTCTTTGGCAGTGATAATTCTTGAATGGCTTTAACTTTTGATGGATCCAGTTCTATTCCTCGACTTACGTTAAACCGAAGCAATTTCCTAGCAGGAACCCCGAATGCATATTTTGCAGGATTCAGTTTCAGGTTGTACCTTCGCAATCTATTGAAGAACTTCCTCAGATCTTCCATGTGGTTAGTGGCCTTATTGTGTTTGATAATAACATCATCCATATATACCTCTATCTCCTTGTGTATCATATCATGGAAAATGGTAGTCATGTCCCTCATGTAGGTGGCCCCTGCATTCTTCAGGCTAAGCGACATCATCTTGTAGCAGTACATTGCCTACTGTGTAACGAAAGCCATTTTCTCAGCATCTTCTTTATCCATCCAGATCTAATGATAACCAGCGACGCAATCTACAAATGACTGCAACTCATGCTTGGCGTAATTATCAATCAGGATGTGTATATATGGCAAAGGGAAGTCATCTTTCGGACTGGCCTGGTTGAGATCCCGGTAGTCGACACAGACTCTGAACTTCCCATCCTTCTTTGGAACTGGCAGAATATTGGCTAACCATGTTGGGTACTCAACCACCCTGAGAACCTTGGCTTTGATCTGCTTGGTGACTTCTTCTTTGATTTTCAAACTCATATCAGGCTTGAACTTTCTGAGCGTTTGCTTTACTAGTGGACATATTGCATCAGTTGGCAGTTTGGGGCGACAATAGATGTACTCATACCAGTCATGTCATCGTACGACCAGGAAAATATGTCCTCATACCCCTTTAGAACTTTTGTGTATTCTTTCTTCTCTGATTGCGAAAGGTGAATGTTGATTCATGTTTCTTTGACGTTTTTTGCATCTCCCAGGTTGACAATTTCGGTCTCGTCCAGGTTGGATTTAGGTCTGTTCTCAAAGTTCTCAATTTCTTTGACAATCTCGTCAGGTATGTCATCTTCCTTTAAATCAATGTCTGCTTGTTGCGTTGCCTCATTGTATGTCACAGTCATTGATTTATCAAGATAAGTAATAGTAATTTTGTATTGGTAAAGTAGAATATGATAGTAATAAATATTAATTCATAAGAAATTCAGAAAAATGCTTTTGATAATTTGAACAACTATTTTGAACATCGAGATCTTATTGCGGGAATTGAAAATGCGAAAAGAAAATCATTTAGTAAAACAATGAATAATGCTTGTTTTAGCCTTGCTACCCCGAGGCACGTCGAGCTTTGGTTGTTCTGATAGTCCAATTCTTGAGATATGCCCCTTTGCTCACAGCCTGTATGGAAGGGCCTTCCTCTCCCTCCTCCTCGAGAATAACATAACAGTCCATGTCATTGTCCTCTAAAAACAAGTTCTTCACCGCTGCAAGTGCTTCTTCTTCGTCTGAACCATAAATAATGTCGGGTGGTTGGAAGGTTTGCTCAAGATGCAGTATTGGCTTCTCTAGTGGGTATTAAGGACCACGCCATGGTGGCGACCAGCTATTGAATTCTTCCCAGGTGTATTCATATCCCAAATCGAAGGTAGTGCTATGTTTTTTGAGTTTTATGGGTTTAGGGATTCCTTGGAGGTTCTTGTCGAGCCCCTCGCTAGGTCGTACCCACTCCAACTCAGTATAATCTCGATTTTGTTATCCCACCATTTGTCTTTGTCGACAGTATTGACCCGCTCGATGTGGTGGTAAGTTTCTCCACCCAGCTTCTTTTTTCCCCCGATTGCCGGAATGGTCTGGCGATTGTATATAGGGTTGCTGTCGTTGCCGTGAATGATCACTTCCTGGTGATTCCATTCAAATTTCACTGCCTGATGTAGCATTGATGCTACAACCCCAGCAACATGAATCCATGGCCGTCCCAGCAACAAGTTGTAAGATGTCGGTACATCTATCACCTAGAAATCGACATCGAACCATGTTGGTCCCATATGTAAGCATAGAATAATCTCACCAATGGTGGACCTCTGAGAATCATTGAAGGCTTTCATGTTGATTGCTCCGTCTTTATCTCATGCAGCCCTTTACCCAGTTTCTTGAGTGTTAGCAGTGGACAAATGTTGAGACTGGATCCACCATCGATCATGATTCTGGTGATGAAGTAATCTTCGTATTGCACAGTGATGTGCAATGCCTTGTTTTGCCCCAACCCTTCAGGTGGAAACTCGTCCTCATGAAAGGTGATTTTATGGATTTCCAGCACTTGCCCTACCATATTAGCCATTTCCCCTCCAGTGATGTTACTTGGTACGTATGCTTCACTCATCACCTTCAACAGAGCATTCTTATGTGTCTTAGAATTCTGTAGCAAAGAGATGATGGATATTTGTGTTGGCGTCTTGTTTAACTGGTCGATGATCAAATATTCCTTGGCCTGTATTTTCCTCCAAAGGTCGTCCGGACCTGTCTCCATGAGCGGTGGCCGATTGGAGGTCTACTTTCTTGATTCAGCTAGATGTTCAAGGGTATAGACTCTATCAGTTCTTGTCATACCCTGTGCTGTGATAGTTTCTTCAATCCTGAGCTTGCCTTTCCTTGTCGCCTCAGCTGTATAGTTCCAGGGTATAACATTTGTATGGAATGGTGTCATGGTTGACATCGCAACTAGGATCAGCGTGGCTATCTTCACTCCGAATAGAACATGTGCCTTGGGTGGAAAAACTGCAACCTCAAATGGTACGGGTATATTTGCCGGAGACAAGAATTCAACCTCAATTGGTGTTGGTATCTTTGCGGATGATGTTTCTTCAAACTCAAGTAGTTTAGACATATTCACCTCAGCTTCCTCAGATGGTTGAATCTGGACCATGATTGGATTGAGAGTAACTGTTGGTTTCTTTGGTTCATCACCTTTTGTGATCAACCCGATTGATCCCTCAGGATCCCAGTCATCTTCTACTTCAATCATGTGGATGCCTCCACCCTTATAGTGTGGCATAGGGTTGTTGCGGATGTTTGGAGCAGGTTCCTTTGCCATAATGATCTTGTTATCAATCAAAGATTGTATCTTGTCTTTCAAGGAATGACATTCATCGATGGTGTGACCCTTCATGCCGGAGTGTTATGCACAAGATTTGTTTGGGTTAACACACTGAGAAGGATTCTCAGGGGTTGCAGCAGAGATGAGGGTGACATAACCAGCAACTTTGAGTCTCTTATACAGCTGGTCAGTGGGCTCAGTGATGGTTGTATACTACTTTGGAGGTCTGCGATCAAAATTTGGTCAAGGTCTAGGGAAGTTTTGGCGTGTAGAGGATAATTGATAATGGGATGGTTGAGCATTATAGGTTTGGCAGACATGAGTGGGTTGGGAGTATATGGGTGAAGCAGGTTGATATGTAGGAGGTGTAGATGATTGATAAGTTGGTGGCAGAGCTTGGTATGAGGGTGAGGGTGCTTGGTAATTTATGAGTGGAGGTGTTGGGTAAGTTTGGTATTTTAGGGGAGACTTGGTCCTTTGTATAACCATAACGGCCCTTATGTCCCTCCTTTTGGACATACCACCGGACTGTAAGGCCTTATTTGTAGCTTGCAAGGCCTCAAAGTTTGTAACCATACTGCTTTTGATATCTTGTCAATCATCATCGGCCATTCATAGTACTGTGGGTCCTAAGCCCAGATAAAGAACTTGTTCATTTGTTCCTCTTCTAAGGCAAGTATGACCATAGTAGCTTCGAACCTCCAGTGAGTAGCATACTCGCGAAACGTCTCTGTGGGCTTTTTGTTCAGATTCTATATATAGATCATGTCTGGTGCATTCTACGTATTAAACCTGAATCTATCTATAAAGTCAGACGCCATGCCTACCCAGCTTGACCACTTCTTGGGATCTTGGCTGATGTGCCAAGACAACGCATCTCCTTTCAAACTCCTCGTGAATGGCTTCATGCGGATCCTTTCGTCCTTTCCTACTCCAACCAACTTGTCGCAGTATGTCCTCAGATGGACCCTTGGATCACCCGTACCATCAAATATTTTAAACTTAGGAGGTTTGTACCCCTCGGGCAGTTCGACATCATGTTGTATGCAAAGATCCTCATAGTTTAGACCTTTAATTCCTTTGCTTCCCTCGATGCCCTGAATCCGGCTGGTCAATTTCTTAAGTTCCTCAGCCAGGTTCTTGATGAGCAGATCCTTTTCATCAGACTCAGGTGTGTTTGAGATAGGTTGGGTGGAGTGTGGCATGGTCTCCACATAGATAGGAATGTTTTGGGTGTGGAAATGGTCATTTGTGGAGTTTTGGGTTTCTGGGATGAGTAGTGGAGTGTTGTTTGGGGTATGGCAGGTATTGCATTGGGTCTTTGGTAGAACAGTGTGATGGTGAGGAGTGGGATGATTCTGTTGCTTTGGGATATTTTTCGTGTTGGGGAAGTTGACATATGGGGTGCTGAGGTAAATTGACAGGCTTGCCAGAGTCCAAACCTGATCAAGCACTTCCTGAAATTTCAACAGCTTCTGCTCAAGTTCTGACACATTCTCTTTAGGGATCCGAATACCATGGCCATCAGTGGTCTCAACCCATTTAGTTGGGTTCTCCTTCCTGATGTTGTTCAAATCTTCCATCTTGCCTTTGTTCTTGCTCTTAACAAGACTAAGAGAAGGAATGGGTGGAGGGCCCCTGGATCTTGTGGAATAAGATGATGATGACAGAGTGCACGAACTAACCTTTGAGGATGGGAATAATTAAAAAACAAAAATAAAGAAAAAGGTAATCAAGTTAGTGAGGATCATAAAAAGTATTGTAATATTTAAACACATAGTGCGAGAATGTAAAGCGTGTCCTACTTTTGGAACCTCTTTGTGCCCGAGGTAAGCCTAACGACAAATTGATTTGGAGAACTTAGAATGCTAAATGCCTCATTTTATTGATAAAAAATAGACGAATCCCAAAACGACACTAAATAAAACAAAAAATAAAAGTCATTAATGACCATTGGCCTTATTACATTCATAAAGCGAAAAAGATAAACTCCTATCTACTTGGTCCTAGAAGGATCTTCCCCAGATTCGGCATCCTTGGCTCCGTCAAACAGCTTCCCCAACTCGCGAAGTCCCAGCAACAAGTATGCTTTGGCTAGATGTCCGCCTTCGGTTCCTTCAGCATTTTGACAATCTTCAACTCTCTCGAGAAATTTCCTTTCTAGCTCTACTATGCATCACTCCAAGTATCTTAGCCTTTTGTTGGAATTGATAGCCATATCTTTCCATTCCTCAATCAGATTCTGGTTGGACTCTTGTATCTCGCGGTGTTCGCTCTTGTTCTCATGGATCCTTTTGCGAAGCTAGTTGTACTTGATTTGCACCTCGGCCTTTTCATCTATAATTTTGTGACCTTGAACGAACCCTGGCTGGCCGAAACCATCATGATTGTCTTCCAGCCAAATCAAATAGAACGGAGTACAACCGGTATGATATCTGTCTGGCTTGATGGTGTCTTTCCCCATTACGATTGTAATGCCTCATGTGTTGGGCTTGGCACTTGTAGGGACTATCATCATTTTGGAAGTCAGTTTGGAAGTGGCTCATTTTGTCGACCCTGGGTATGACTTGCTTCCTACCAGTTTTCCTCATAACTCGAAGAGGGACGTACGGGTATTTTCCTCGTAGACCAATTAGTATCAGGAAAGGTGCATCTCTGGATCAGGCGACGAACTCCTCTATCGGAAACCATGATAACTAGGGATTTTGACGTGTTTCATGCTCCTTCTTGCTTACGCTTTGATTATAAATTCTTACAAAATAGTCCCAAAGGCTCATAAGTTGTGCTTGATTGCAGGTTTGATCAACAAAGTGATGAGATGTCAAAGATCGGCTCAAAAGGAGTGAAACCTGCCTAAGTACCAAAGACAAGACAACTCAGGACAAACAGGCCTAGTGCGGCCGCAATACACTTTGTGCGGTCCGCACTAGGGAGATTCAGAGACCTGGATTTTAAGGCATCAAAGAAGTGCGGCCGTAGTAGATATTGTGTGTCCCGCAATGAAGACACTGCAGCCATATTACCATTTTATGCGGTCCGCGGAAGCAAACTTCAGAGAGATGTCAAGTGCCAAGGTTCAAGCCTGTGCGGTCCACAATCGTATTTGTGCGGACCGCACTAGATGCCTCCGCGACCGTAGTCCATTTTGTGCGGTCCGCGGAGCCTGGGTTCAGAGAGTTGATTTTTCAGAGTCAGGAGCCTAGTGCCGCCGCACACCATTTTGTGCGGTCTGCACAGACCCTGCAGGGGCATTTTTGTCTGGTTTTCCAGCTTAATATAAATAGAATCCTTTTCCATTTTTTAGGGTATCAGCTATTTTTAGACTTGAGCTGCGCTCATGGGAAGACCATTTGTAGCCATTTTGGGAACTTTTACTTAGTTTTAATCATTGAATCTTTGTATCTACTTTAGTAACTATTTAACATGTCTTTCTCTTCATCTATTTCTCTGATTTTATCTTTAAGCATGAGTAGCTAGACCCATTAGCTAGGGTTGTGGCTCAACCCTAGTATGGGTAATGATGGGTGTTGTGATCTAAGGTTAGATTGATTATGGGTGTTTGTTATTTGGGTCAATTTTATGGTTTAATTTATGAATTAGTGGTTTCAAACACTAGTTTGTGCTAAGTTTACTTGGGATCTTCTTGAGAAAGAGAGCCTAAATCTCCAAAATTGACTCAACAAGGAATTGGGATGGACTCAAGAGATTTGATAATCACAATTAAAGGTAAACCTCGAGAGAGTAATTACCTGACTTGAACCTTGGTTGCTTGGACAAATATGCATACCCAATTGGTATTGAGAAAGTCAATTGGATAAAACTACTCTTTCTACCGAGAGGTGTAGAGTGGGTAGTATCGAGCAATGGTTATAACATATTCCCCAATCATGCCAATCGTGCCTTAGATGCAATTACCCGTCAATTAGCCACCAAGGTGAAAGTCCCTACCCTAGTGCCTTTTTAAACCATTAGATATAACTTGTAGCAATTTACTCTTAGTTTAATTTAGTTGCAATTATAATTTATAGTTTGAGCATAGTAGAATATAAAGAAAAATCAAAAATGAATAGAAGTGATATTTGGAACAAATACGCAATTCAAATCTAAATAGATACTCGACTCCACTCCTAGCTCCCTGAGGAAATCGATCCCGACCCACAAACAGGGTAAAAGCTATTGCGACCCTCTCTCGCTACTCTTTAGGGGTACGAAGTAGGCTGCGATCACTTTTTGGCGATGTTGTCGGGGAGCTAATGGTATTGGCTTTCTATTTAGTTAGTTTTGTGTATTGTTCTTCTTTCCTTCTTTGTTACTTACTTGTTTGTGTCATTACTCAGGTACTAATATGGCATTGAACAACGCTAATGACCCTCTTGGAAACGTGATAGCGGGGGAGGAGGTAGATGATTTTGAGCAAGATGAGGTGCAAGAGAACAACGGAGAGGCCGGAATGCCAATGCAAATCCAAATGATAATATTCCAGAACCTCCTCCGCCACCTACAAGAGTGGCTCCTAGAGTATTACCGAATCAAGGGTATGTGAGTGCTATTGTCCCTCCCCAAATTCGGGCAGAGAATTTTCAAATAACCAATGTGATGTTGACCTTGCTCGATCAACGTGAGTATTTCACGCGTGCCTCCGATCAAAATGCCTACAAGCATCTCAAGGGGTGTAGATACATGTTGGGGGAGCAGGCAAACAAATGTGTCCGAAGATGCTCTTAGGTTGAGACTTTTCCCATTCTCACTTTGGGGGAAAGCATTGGATTGGCTAGAGAGACTCCCCAACCATTCCATCACAACTTAGGATGAGTTGGCAGATAAGTTTATTGCTAAGTTTTTCTCATCCGGGCACATGGCGGCACTTGATGAGATATTGGCTTTCAAGCAAGAGCCCACAGAACCTTTGCATGAGATTTGGGAGCAGTTTAGAACGATGGTGAAGGAATGCCCCAATAATGATATGACGGAGGCGATGATACAACAAATCTTCTATGGGGGCATCAATACTACAAATAAATGTATAGTCAATCAATTAGACGGGGGTAATTTCATGAAGTTGCCTTATGACGAAGCTTGTGAGATTCTTGATGAGATGGCGGATACATCCTCCGCATGGCAAAGTAGAGTGAATGTGCCCCAAGGTGACCCCACGGTTATCCATTTGCACAAGGAATTAGACGATCATGGTCAAGCTATTGCTGAGCTTACTACTACTATGAATCAATTGGCGAAGGCTCAGTTGCAACAAGTCCAAAATCCTTGCCAAGTCAATGCCATGGAAGGTGTAAATATGCTCGTCAATAAGAGAAGGCAAAGAGGGCAACAAGCTCAAGGTAATTCTGAACAATATGATAATGATGGTGGTGGTTATTCAAATGGTTGTTATGATGTCCAAAGTGAAGAGGTACACTGTGTCAACAACTATCAAGGCAATAGAGGAAACTCTTCAAACAGGAAATTGGGGCAATCAAAAATGAGGTGGTAGTAATTGGAACAACAACAACCAATGCAGTAATTGGGGGAACAACAATCAGGGCAACCAAGGGAATTGGAATGGTAATAACAACAACTAGAACAGCAATAACAATCAAGGTGGACGGAACAATAGGAACCAAGGAAACTGGGGGCAAGGCTTTCAAATGCCCCCTATGTATCAACAACCAAACAATCCACCCCCTTTCACTTCTCAAGGTCCTAGTTCTTCCAGTAGTGATATGGGTAGAATTGAAATGATGTTCGAACAAATGATGAAGAAGAACCAAGATTCTGATGCTCAATTGGCTTCCCACAATACCTCTATCCGGAACTTGGAGGTGCAATTAGGCCAAATCTCTCAATATTTGAATACTTGCCCTAAGGGTGCTCTACCAAGTGATACGGTAGTGAACCCGAAGGGTGGAAAAATCATGTGATGGCAGTTACAACAAGAAGTGGGAGAGGCGGTGATGTGCATGCCTTGAAAGATAAGCAAGTTATGGATGATGATGTTGAGTTGCGAGAAGATGAAGTACCTTTGATACCTTTGATAGTTGAAGATGTGGTTGAGAATGAGGTAAAAAATGATGTGAGGATTGACATTAATGAGGCTGGGGTGGAAACTCAAGATGCCCTAAACCCGTCTAGGGAACACGTGATCGACATGCCCGAGCCGGTGGTGCCCAAAGCCAAGGCACCTTTGCCTAGGCCACCTCTGCCTTATCCTCAACGGCTAGCAATGCAAAAGAGTGACAACCAATTCAAAAAGTTCATTGACATGATGAAAAGCCTTATAATCAATGTGCCTTTGGTGGAGGCACTTGAACAAATGTCAGGATATGCCAAGTTTATGAAGGATTTGGTGACAAAGAAGCGGTCGATGGATTGTGAAACAATAAATATGACTCATCAAGTCAGTGTTATCGTACATTTTATGGCCCCAAAACTTGAAGACCCCGGAGCTTTTACTATCCCTTGCACTATTGGAAGTGCAGATTTTGCCAAGTCCCTTTGTGATTTGGGGGCTAGCATAAACTTGATGCCTTATTCGGTCTTCAAGACTTTGGGAATTGGTCAACCTAGGCCGACTTCAATGAGACTTCAAATGGGGGATCGATCGATGAAGCGACCGTTGGGCATAATTCATGATGTGCTTGTCGGGGTGGATAAGTTTATATTGCCGACTGATTTTATCATTTTGGATTCTGAAGTGGACTTTGAAGTCCCAATTATTCTAGGGAGACCTTTCCTTTCAACGGGGAAGGCATTGGTTGATGTTGAAGCGGGTGAGCTAACTTTTCGAGTGGGTGATGAGAAGGTCATCTTCCATGTTTGCAAGTCCATGAAGCAACCCAATAGCATCAAGGTTTGCTCATTTGTGGACATTTCACAGCTGTGATCATGGATGATACAAGTTCTACGATCAACATGGAGGATCCCCTTGAGGCCGTGCTTCTAAATCTTGATGTCAATGATGATGCTACCGACTGGAGTGCGTAAATGCCTTGCATAGAATGAGGTCCTATTATTATGAGTCGAGAAGGCTATCCTTGGACCTCGAAAATAGAAAGACGCTTCCAACTAAGGCATCAATAGAGGAACCACCGGTGTTGGAGATAAAGCCATTGCCTCCACACCTTAGGTATGAGTTCTTGGGCCCTTATTCTACTTTACCTGTTATTCTTTCCTCGTGCCTTACTATCTTGCAGGTAGACGCCACTTTGGCGGTTCTCAAAAGGAGGAAGAAAGCAATTGGGTGGACATTGGCCAATATTTAGGGAATAAGACCGCATTATGCATGCACAAAATCATTTTGTAGGATGATGAAAAACCCTCCCTGGAGCATCAAAGAAGATTGAACGAGGCAATGCAAGAAGTGGTGAAGAAAGAAGTGATAAAATGGTTGGATACCGGGGTTATGTACCCTATCTCTGATAGCTCATGGACTTCTTCGGTGCAATGTGTACCGAAGAAGGGTGGGATGGCTGTGGTGACAAATGACAACAATGAACTTATTCCCACTCAGACCGTTACCGGATGGATGGTATGTATGGACTACCGGAAGCTGAACAAGGTGACCTGAAAGGATCACCTCCCATTGCCATTCCTTGACCAAATGTTAGATCGTCTTGCGGGGCGTGCCTTTTATTGCTTTTTGGATGGATATTCGGGTTATAATCAAATCTTAATCGCTCCAGATGACCAAGAGAAGACCACATTCACATGCCCATATAACACATTTTCTTTCTCTCAGATGCCGTTTGGGTTGTGCAATGCTCCGGCGACCTTCCAACGATGCATGATGGCTATTTTTGCTGACATGGTGGAAGATATCTTGGAGGTTTTCATGGATGATTTCAGTGTAGTTGGTGATTCCTTTGAAGAGTGTTTGGGTAATTTGGATAGAGTGTTGGCCCGATGTGAAGACACAAACCTTGTACTCAATTGGGAAAAATGCCATTTCATGGTTGAAGAGGGTATAGTTTTGGGTCACAAAATTTCTAAGCATGGGATTTAAGTAGACAAAGCCAAGATTGAGGTGATTTCAAGCTCCCTCCCCCCACTTCTGTCAAAGGGGTGAGGAGTTTTCTTGGGCATGCGGGGTTCTACCGGCGGTTTATCAAGGATTTTTCGAAGGTAGTGAATCGTCTTTGCAAGTTGCTAGAGAAAGATGCTAAGTTTGTGTTTGATGAGAAATGCATGGAGGCCTTTGAACTTCTTAAGCATAAGACCACCACGCCTATCATTACCACACCTAATTGGAGCTTGCCTTTTGAGCTAATGTGTGATGCTAGCGATATTGCGGTTGGAGCGGTGTTGGGTCAACGTGTGAACAAAATGTTTCATTTGGTGTACTATGCAAGCAAGACAATGAATGACGCTCAACTGAACTACATGGTGACCGAGAAAGAGTTGTTGGCCATAATGTTTGCAATGGAAAAGTTCCAACCGTACCTTATGGGGGACAAGGTCATAGTGCACACCGATCATGCCGCCCTTAGGTACTTGATGACAAAGAAAGAATCCAAGGCAAGATTGATGAGATGGGTGTTACTACTTCAAGAGTTTGATCTAGAAATTGTGGACCGGAGAGGTAGTGAGAACTAAGTGGCGGATCATTTTTCCCACTTGGAGGAGGAAGTAAGGCCATGTGACGGCCTAGAGATCAATGATACATTCCCCGATGAGCAACTACTTTTTGTGTCGATGTGTGATATTCCATGGTTTGCGGACATTGCTAATTTCCTTATGACTGGCATCATCCCGTGTGAGCTCTCTTCTAACCAAAGAAAGTAGCTCAAATGGGATAGTCTGGACTTCTATTAGGAAGAGCCATACTTGTTCAAGATTTGCACCGATGGAGTAATTCGAAGGTGTGTACCTGAGGAGGAGCAATTTAGCATCCTAGAGGCTTGTCATTCCTCCCCCATGGTGGCTATCATGGAGGGGTGAGGACAGCTTCGAAAGTTTTGAGTTGTTGTTTTTATTATCCAGCCTTGTTCAAAGATGCAAGTGATCTAGTAAAAAGGTGTGATCAATGTCAACGAGCGGGCAGGATTTCCAAGAAAGATGAGATGCCTCTAAAAACAATTCTTGAACTTGATATCTTTGATGTATGGGGTATCGATTTTATGGTCCCTTTTGTAAGCTCGCGTGGTAATACTTACATTCTTGTAGGTTGATTATGTATCAAAATGGGTTGAGGCCATGGCCTTGCCCAACAATGAAGCTAGAAATGTGGTGGCATTTCAGAAGAAGAGCATTTTCACAAGGTTTGGTACACCTCGGGCGATCATTAGTGATAGAGGATCGCATTTTGGTAATAGAGCATTTGGTGCCTTGCTTTCCAAGTATGGTGTCAACCACAAAGTCTCTCTTCCTTATCACGCTCAAGCAAGTGGCCAGGTTGAAGTGTCTAACAGGGAGATCAAGAGAATTTTGTCCAAAACTATCAATGCCAATAGGACCGATTGGTCTAAAAAGTTATATGATGCTCTATGAGCTTACCGGACCACGTACAAGACCCCAAATGGTATGTCACCGTACTAGTTGGTGTTTGGGAAAGCATTCCATCTACCAGTAGAGTTGGATTATAAGGCCATGTGGGCCTTGAGGAAGCTTAATCTTGAGTGGGATGTTGCGGCCAATCTTCGTGTTGAACAACTCAATGAATTTGATGAATTCTGGTTCCATGCATACTCTAGTTCGTCCTTGTATAAGGACAAGATGAAGTACCTTCATGATAAATATGCTCGTGGAAAGGAGTTCAAAGTTGGTGATTTGGTTCTCTTGTTCAATTCCCGGTTATGTCTGTTTCCGGGAAAGCTTAAATCAAAATGGAGTGGACCGTTTGAAGTTGTGTTGGTGACCCCCTTTGGTGCTCTTGATTTGAAAAACAAAAATGGTGAAGTTTTTAGAGTGAATGGGCACTGTTTTGAGCATTATCTTGAGAAAATTGATGGCAGCCACGTGGTGGCACTTATCCATTTCAAATGATGTGATGGTAACCCGCATCGTGCCGTGACGTTAAATCGGGCGCTTCTTGGGAGGCAACCCATGTGTTTTTCTTTTTGTTTTCTTTGATTTTCTTTGTAGTAAAGGATTGATTTTTGGGGCTAATTGGTTGTTAGATGTTACAGGATTGAATTGATGCAGTGTAGGACATAATCGAAAAATTGGACAGGTCTCTGAAGTTTCCAGTGCGGCCGCACTACCATTTTGTACGGTCCGCACTGGTAAAGGGTGACAAAAAATTGCTCTCTGAAGTTTGCCACCGTGATCGTGGTTGATTTGGTGCAGTCTGCGGTGGACCACCGCAGTCGCGGTCCATTATGTGCGGACCGCGGTGGGTTTATGAGTTAAGCTGGAACAAAATGGACCAGTGCGGACCACGGTCCATTTTATGCGGTTCGCACTGGTAGGTGAGCATGTGCCCTAGGGGTTTATCTATAAATAGACCCCAAGGACCCCCTTTACCTTTTCGCTAAATCGAACCTCAAAGCTATTATTTATTGTTCATCCCTTGTATCTTGATCGTAATTCTTGTTTGACATTGATTAGTTGCACTTCATCTCTATATCTGGTAACATTTCACTCAATTCTTCTTTGTTAGTTGTATAATTTCATTTTATTTTTATTTCTCTTAGCTTATAGTTCTTTTTCTTCCCGTAGTTAGTTTGATTTTTAGTTTAGTTTAGTTTAAATGATGATTCATGTGGACTTAGTGAGTATAATGGACTGGGAAAACATTTAGGAACCCTAATTAGGTAAAAATTTGGACTCAAAAGCAAAATATGATGAACCCTAACTCAGTGCCAAGTCTGGGCACGTAGCGCGGACCGTAGTCATGTCTGTGCCATACGCGGTGCCCTAGTGCGGTCTGCATTACCACTTTGTGCGCACCGCACTGATGATATTGTGTCCAGGTGCCTTTGCCCAGTGCGGCCGCACTGGCCCAGTGTGGTTGCGGTATCATTTTGTGCTATCCGCACTGGTCAGATTCAGAGGATAGGTATTCCTAACCCTACCCCTTGTGCGAACCGCGGTCCATTTTGTACGGTCCGCACTAGTCCCTATGCGACCGCACTACCATTTTATGCGGTCCGTACTGCGCAATTTCTGCAACTGTCTACAACACTGTGACTCTATTTTGTAATTTGTTCTGCTACAATAACTTAACTGCCTTGATTGATACTAACAAATACATTGATTGATGTTTGCAGACAATGGTAAAATAAATAGGCAAAGGATCAAAACAACCCGGGAGAGGTGAATCCTCCCGGGGAGGCAAGGGAAAGAAGATGATAAAAGTCACTCCCCAAGCTTGGGAAAACAATAAAAGGACCAGAAAACTAATCAAAGATGCAGACAGAGCTGCTTCCCATTCCTCGGGGAATGAGTATCAACCGTCAAGGGACATTTCTTCAGACTCCATGCAAGAATACCTGGAAGACTGGCAGGAGAGACCTAGACTACGAGACACCCCTCCACCATCACCCATTGCCCAAGCACCAACTAAAGTCATTTTTGAGTCGTCTGAGGGCTCAACAGCCGGTAGTGAGGAATACTCCACCTCCCCCACAACTTCATTATTCGGGGAGGGTGCAGACGGAGGTGAGGAGGAGGTACAAGGGGATGAGGAGATAGCTGAAGGTGGTGAGTCTCAAGTGGAAGGCATTACCTGAACTAGAAATCCCGATGTTTGGGAGGATAAATTTGTGAGCCAGGTGGCGTACCACAAGTTTAGGGAGTGGTGGCCGGTGAGAAAGTTGATACCGGAGCGGAGTTTCATTGATAGAGATCTATTACCCCACAACCCTGATGTGCAAAGACAATTTAGGACTAGACTGGGCTGGGAACACTTTATGAATAAATGTATAGATACTAACGAACACATGGTCAAGGAGTTTTACTGCAATGTAGCCCACATCCAAAAGGGCTCCAAAGTGAACAAGGTTCGTAATAAGACAGTGTTGTTTGAAGGGAAATACCTCAACGAATACTTAGGATTCAATGAGGAGGATGAAACGTTGTACATGGCGAAGTTGGAGATGGGAGAGGAGGTCCATCCATGGTTAGCTCAGTACCTGGCAATCCCAGGTACCGTTCCTGAGTGGTTGACTACTGGGGTCAAAATATTTCGGAGGATCTTAAACTTTGAGGCGAGGGATTGGGAGATGTTTGTTTACAACCAGTTGGATCCTACTACACATGACCAGACCCTTCCTCTCTATCGGGATGTATTGGTTGCTTCGATTATGGCGGGATACCCCATAAATAAGGGGAATGTGATATCCCGCATTATCTCGTCAGTGAGAGCAGAGCATGACCGAAACTACCCTTTCCCTAGCACCCTCACTATGTACTTTTGGGACTTGGAGATGGATAAGAAGCCCGACAGCCCCGTTCTCCTGGTATAGCTAGAAAGGGCAATGACAACCCCAAGGACAAGAACTACAAAGCCCCTACTTTTGCCCCAACTGGCCAGTCTGAAGAGCCAGTTGTGGTAGAGGTCCCTGCTGAGCCTACCTCCACTTCTACTGGAATGTCTCTTAGCCCGTCCATATCAGTAGGCCCGGAGATCCCATCTACCCGGGCCCATCCCATAACTGCCCTCCGGCTGAGCCAGGCCATGCTGGGTATAAACAACTAGATGCAGACGTCTTCATCCAAGTTTTCCATATTGGATACTACTGTAGCGGCTCAGTCGGTACCTCAGCCAGCATAGGTCCCACAATCGATAGAGGATGCTTTGAAGGAGATACTTGAGAACCAGAAGAAAATACTCACCACTCAGGATGCATTTGCCAAGGCAATCGATTTACACAGTAGGCTCTCAAGGATCTTGCTAAGGAACATAAGAAGCTACGGAAGACACGGGCCTCCAAGGAGTTTGTGAAGGAGCTGCAGGCAGATGTTGATAGACTGAAGGCAGACCAGCTGCCTTTGGACCTATTGCTTGATGATGCAATCCTAGCAGTTCATCCTCAGTCGGAGCAGAACCAGAGGCCTCCGAAGAGGAGGAAGATTCCTAGAGCAGATGATGTCATCATCCAGTTAGCGGACCCACCGGAGGCTTCCTCCAGTCAGCCACAGGATGAACCAGTTCCAAAACCTATCCAGGTCCAAGCCCAGGTCCCAGTAACAGCAGAGCAGACCATCGGGATCCAGTCTGAGGTTCCTAAGCACACAAAGGACCCAGGGACCACCCATGATCCTATGCAGACAGACACGGGTTAGAGAGCTTCTACATCTTTTTTCTCTACCTTTTTTGTGCTTATTTGGACTAGTTGGCATTGGGGACAATGCCAACTTTTATTTGAGGGGGTGCGCCCAACATTCTTGGATGACTGTATATATTGATACAATTTATGCTTTCTTGATTTTCATTTGGTCTGTATATAATTTTATATTTAGTTACTTTTATCGCACTTTTTATCTTTCCTTGGGTATGTATATAAAGTTACATCATTGTATATATTCACCCCCCCGGTTGTATATTCAAATCCCCTATTATATATATTCATTCTAGTTTCGCAAAAAATTTTCGTTTTTAGCTTCTTATTTATGTTCGTAGCTTTTTGTTTCATTTTGGACGTTTCAATAAGCCTTTTGTTTTCTTAATACCACGGTTCTTTCCAAAGGTGGAGTGTTGTGTGAACCAGGTGGCTCTTCCCAATGATGGATGGCATGACAACCTTCTTAAGGGTTTGAGTCTGTTTTTCTTTTTGTTTTTAGTAGTTTGTAGTTAAGGGTACCTCAAGCAAAGCTTCACTTGGGCATAGCACATTTGCATTTGATCCCATGGTCAAGGACTAAATGTTGTGTTTAGGATGGTGAAAGTCATGACCTTGAGACTCTTGTGTTGACCGATAATCATCAAGTGGTTTTTCGCGACCATTGTTTGCTCAAATCGTATCTAAGATCATTGTGGGCCCCCGACTCTATGTCTTTAGCAGTATTTTAGCTTTTGTGGTGAGAAATCGAATTGCGAGTCCAAGTCCTAAGCCATTGGTCTAGAACTTGCCCTGAATATTTGTTGAGGCGAAATCTTAAGTGAATTTAACTTGAGAAGTGATTATAGGGTCTCCTTGATCCAAATGATAGTTTGAACAATTCCATAGCCTGCCAATAATATGACTAGTTAACCCTTTTGAGCCTTAGACCTTTTTCTTTCAAGAACCATGATATAAGCCTATATCCATTCTATAAGATACCCTCTCTTGGCACTCGATCTTTTCTTGAGCATATGAAAAAAGTATAAGTTTGGGGGAAGAGACGAGGATGGAAACAAAATGGTAAAAGCACAAAAATTAAGAAAAAGAAAGGCAATGAAAAATAAAGAAAAGCAACAGACAAAAAGAATGCTCAATGCGAAAAAGAATAAAAAGAGATTCAAGAAAAGCAAAAGAAAGAAAGGTAGGGAAAGTTGAAAAAGGGAGAAAAGGTTTGAATTGCACAAGAAAGAGTGACAATGTGTCTCTCTAAACCCTTAGAAAGAAGTGAGATGACTCAAAGATTCAAGAGAAGGTGTGCCAAATGAATCAAAAGAAGTGCTTAAGGAAAGATGGAACCCACTTAGATCAAAATATTTCCTACCCTAAACCAAAGCCTTCACAATGAATCCAAAAAAGCCCTATATGATCTTGAGTTGAATGAAGCTTACATTAGTGGGTACTTACATAAGGGGCAAACATATGGTACTTAGAGCCGGACTTGTGACCTTTTCTTGAGAGAGATGAATGAATTCCCATTAACCTCGGTTTGTGTGCCAATATTCTAAAAGGTGAGGTTTGCTTAGGGAGAGTTGAGGATGTGTGAGTTTGGGTTCCACAATGAACAAAGTAATTGAGAGAGTACTTTGATGTAATGAGTTAACTCTTGATGCTCTTGTGTCACACTTCATCCATAGTTTTTCAAAGGTTAAATATTGTTAATGATTCAATTGTATTGAGGGAAATTGTTAGTCCCAATTGATGCTAGTTGAGGTTACTTTAGGATAGCTGAAAATTATTGGATTTTCCCTCAATGGGTGGGTCTTATTTTGTTTGCCTAAGGACAAGTAAAAGCATAAGTTTGGGGGAGTTGATAACTAGGGATTTTGACATGTTTCATGCTCCTTCTTGCTTATGCTTTGATTAAATTTTTACAAAATAGTCTCAAAAGGCTCATAAGTTGTGCTTGATTGAAGGTTTGATAAAAAAAGTGATGAGATGTCAAAGATCGTCTCAAAAGCAGTGAAACCTGCACAAGTACCAAAGACAAAACAACTCAGGACAAACAGCCCTAGTGCGGCCGCACTACACTTTGTGTGGTCCGCACTAGGGAGATTTAGAGACCTGGATTTTAAGGCATCAAAGCAGTGCGGCCGCAGTAGATGTTGTGTGGCCCGCACTGAAGACACCACGGCTGCACTAACATTTTATGCAGTCCGCGGAAGCAAACTTCAGAGAGATGTCAAATGACAAGGTTCAAGCCTGTGCGGTCCGCAATCGTACTTGTGCGTACTGCACTAGATGCCTCCACAGCCGCAGTCCATTTTATGCGGTCCACGGAGCCTGGGTTTAGAGCGTTGAATTTTCAGAGTCAAGAGCCTAATACAGTCGCACACTATTTTGTGCGGTCCGTACCGACCCCGCAGGGGAATTTATGTTTAATTTTTCCAGCTTAATATAAATAGAATCCTTTTCCATTTTTTAGGGTATCAACTATTTTCAGATTTGATTTGCGCTCATGGGAAGACCATTTGTAACCGTTTTGGCACTTTTACTTAGTTTTAATCATTGAATCTTTGTATCTACTTTAGTAATTAATTAACATGTCTTTCTCTTCATCTATTTCTCTGATTTTATCTTCAAGCATGAGTAGCTAGACCCATTAGCTAGGGTTGTGGCTCAACCCTAGTGTGGGTAATTGATGGGTGTTGTGATTCAAGGTTAGATTGATTATAGGTGTTTGTTATTTGGGTCAATTTTATGGTTTAATTTATGAATTAGTGGTTTCAAAACACTAGTTTGTGCTAAGTTGACTTGGGCTCTTCTTGAGAAAGAGAGCCGCAATCTCCAAAATTGACTCAACAAGGAATTGGGATGGACTCAAGAGATTTGATAGTCCAATTAAAGGGTTAAACCTCGAGAGAGTAATTACCCAACTTGAACCCTAGTTGCTTGGCCAAATATGCATACCCAATTGGTCTTGAGAAAGTCAATTGGGCACAACCACTCTTTCTACCGAGAGGTGTATAGTGGGTAGTATCGAGCAACGGTTATAACATATTCCCCAATTGTCCCAATCGTTCCTTAGATGCAATTACCCATAAATTATCCACCTAGGTGAAAGTCACTACCCTAGTGCTTTTTTAAACCATTAGATACAACTTGTAGCAATTTACTCTTAGTTTAATTTAGTTGCAATTATAATTTGTAATTTAAGCATATTAGAATATAAAGAAAAACGAAAAATGAATAGAAGTGATATTTGGAACAAATACACAATTCAAATCTAAATAGATAATCGACTCCACTCCTATATCCCTGAGGAAATTGATCCCGACCCACAAATTGGGTAAAAGCTATTGCGACCCTCTCTCTCTACTTTTTAGTGGTACGGAGTAGGCTGCGATCAAAGCACTCGAACATCCATTGAACATGTTCTTCAGTTAGATTATCAAAGAGCTCAAACTAACCTTTGGCATTCTCAGGCTGAGCGAACATGTCGGGGATGTAATTCATTTGCTTTGGATCTTAGAAAGCGATATGATCATCCCAGTCCCTTCACTGAATTTCTTGTCGGGTATTTGACCTTTTGGAGATGTTCCATGAGCCAGAGTTGAAGTAGTAAATTCCAGCCTTCGAAGTGTTTTGTCCCTCGTTGACACTTCTCTAAGGCTCGGTATATGTCTGCAATGATCATGGGTACAATGCTGAATGTCTGCCCACCAATCCCCTCCATTAGGGTCTTAGTTACCATATCCAGCCTGGTATGGATTCTCCCTTTCTTGATCGGAAACATGAAAACCCTACGATGGATATGTCCCAAGGACGTGATGGAAAACTCATCAGGGTAAGTGCGGTAGGATTTGTTGTGACCGTACCTTTCATACATGTAGTCAAAAGGGATGTATGATTCCTTTAGGCATGTCAACTCTGCATTCTTCTTCAAACCCATCATTTTAAGAAAACCCCTGCCTGTGCGGTTCTCAAGCATTAGCAAACCCGGAGTCTCCCATACTAGACCGTCTAGTCCTCCTATCTCCTCTAGCAAAGGTGTTCTTTCAATGTCCCCAAAATGGAACACGGCCCTTTCACAATCCCAAAACAATGTGGATGCTTCTATGATCATGTTGTTAGGTTGGATTTCCAGGGAGATGGTAGATTTCCCAGATGTTTTCTGACGGGGGTTTGGTCACTAGAGTGTAAATCTCTCCACCAACTTAGCAATATTAGGTGGATGTTGGTGACCATGCCGAATATGGGGACTTCATGCCTCATATTTCTATAATACAAATAAGGTTAGGCCCTTACCCCCATCGGACTCGACTATTTAATATCAAAAATTAGCATGAAACATTTAGTTCTCCAAATAAATATACAGAATGTGATGACGTTTGTATGGGTTTATGGAAACCCAGTGGACTTTGGACAAGGCTATCTTAACGGGTCATTATGTGGACAACGTAACTGACCCGGCTAGGTTTGACCATGATGCATGCATAATTTAAACAAAGTAAGGTTTCTATGTGGTTTTAGACTGGTACCCTTGAGCAGACAACTCAAGGGAGAAGGCACGAAACTCTCGACTGCACCGCTGATCGACTAGTTTTACTGCAAATATGCCTTTCTGAATTTAGGGGGTAGTGATAAAGGAAGAGCGCAACCACTCATTAAAATGTTACTATAGTATTTGTTTGGCACGAGTGGAGTATGATGTTGAGCATGATTATTCAATAATTAAAAGCATGTTGACATGTATTTCCACGTTAAGAAAGTAGTAAATACAGCAGTTTCATAATTTAAAGCAATAATAATAAAGGAAAGAAATAGGGAAGATATGTCATTTTTGCTTTTGAAGAAATTAAATGCTTAAAGATATTTAAACAAGTAATTTCACATAGGGAGGTACAAATTCACAATAACAATCTAAAATGGTAAAATCCTAAAAAACCCCACGGAGTCGCCATGCTGTCGCGCCCCCTTTTTTCCCTCCGCGGAGAGGAGTCAGGGTTTCGACATTCATAGATGTGTAATGACTCATTTCCTTTTGGGAATTGGGTATTTGAAAAGTCTCCACCTAACGGTTTTAAGGTGCATTAGGGTACCTATAAAGTTCAACTACAACTATATTTGATAACCAGAGATAGGGTAAGGGCTTGAAATTATCCTAAGGGGAAGGTGTCAGGCACCTCTCAGGATCCACTAGTGTGGTTCTCGGCCAGAAGTTTTTGTGAATTTGTGCAATTAGAAAATAAACAAATAAGGCTCAAGTAATCGGGGTTTAAATTTAAATACACAAGTGTTTCAAAACAAGTAGTGAAAAGTGGAAAGAATTACAATCTAGGTAAGCTTATGAATGTAAAGGGGGTGTCCTAGGTTTGTTTGTAATATGGATCACATCAATGCAATACCCGGTAAGACACTCCTCAAAAGAGGGGATACAAATGGTATTATCGCACCGTTCATCATATCCATATCTACCCTTTCCCGCCCTATTAAGGCAATTAAAGTGAGGGTTGGTCTCGACCTCTATTGCATGCTGTTACCCATCCCTTCCTATCAGTCCGGAGGAATTTTAGGACTCCTATTCCTATAAGATGGGGGTTATAGGCAGACCCTCAGGTTTAAAGGTAAAAATGCAAAGGCAACATACAAAACATATAAGACCGCAATTAGGGGAAACATATAAGCAGATAGAAGGTTCAGTTATACCTCCGCAAACAATGCACTTAGACAACACAACTTATACACAAATAAGGTCTGAATTTTAAAATCCTAAAGCAAGGTGTTTTAAGTCAGAACCAGATTCATTATATAACTCAGAAAAGAAGTCTGAATCAGGCCTGCTTACTGGTTGTAGCATTCTAGAATTAAATAGAGGCAGTTCCACTAGTTACCTAAGGCTTGCCTAGGTGTAAGTAGTATTCAGTAATTATTCAGAATTGCTGAGACAATTTGGAGCTTATTATTACCTAAAACATGTTGTTCTAGTTGCAGAGATTATTACTAGTTATTCAGAAACTTCGCAATGTGAAAACTATTACCTTACTACCTTTTCATGAATCAGTAATTAACTAGGCGTTCCTAAACAAAATGCAAACAAGATCCTAGAATATGATATCTAATATGCACATGCAAATGGCAGAGTTCTTAAGGCATGGTTGCTAAATGAAAGAGTTGCATAATTATTAAGGAATAACTTCATGGGTAACCATTTTTTTTAATTCGTCCTAGAAGCAAGATTTCTAAGTGATGGATACGAAGCATGGATTAATGACTGAGATGCTAAAGCAGGAAAAATGAATCCTAAGAACATGATTTATAATGCATTGTATGAATCCTAAGCATGATTTCTATTGCAGACCTTGGAATATAAACTTAATGACATGTTTTCCACCATTTAACAACTATAGCACATATATTTTCCCATCCCTTTTCACTAGCCAACCCTATAATTGTTTATAAATTATTACATACCATGTGATTGAATTACATAAAAAATGCAAAAATAAGAAGTTACAGCCATAAGAAGCCTGATCTTGACTTCCTCTCTAAGTTATATAATAAACCACTTCAAATGTCAATACTGTTCCAAAGCCATTCTCATACTTGGTTGTGTCAGAGTTCCCTAAGGACCTCAAGGGATCTCGGGCAGTGCTCACACCCAAATTACATAACCAAGAGTAAGTGTAGTATGGAAGATCGAACCCTTATGTGTCCACATTCAGAGGGAGATCAAAGAGTCCCAAAGAGAGGCTCATACAAGAGGGGTACAACCTAATGATCTAAGAATTCATGTGAGAGTATTGGACATAGACTCAAAGGAGTTGAGTTGGAAAATAGTTTTAAAAACAACATGTTTGAAGTGAGTTTGTAAAACAGTAGAAGAATTGCCTAATAAAATAGTTTTTGAAAGGGAAAGGGGGTAGGAGCAAACATAAAGAATCAGTTCAAAAAGAATTACATGCTTCAGAAGTTACAGACAGGGAATAGGGGTTGGGGACATAGAGGACCCAAATCAGAAACACACAATTAATCGTGGATTAGGTACATTATAGACATGCTAGTGAAGGTCATAAAAAGGAACAAGTAAATATGTTGATCACCTTTTAAAGACGGGCAGAATTTTAAACCTGCTGAGTAAAGCAGTAAACAAACAGTACAACTCAATAGCATGAGTCATTAAGTTAGAAATAGACAGTGATTGACAACAAGGGAACACATAGGTTTGGGTTTTAGAATTTAAACTAGGAACATACCAGTTGAAGGAGCAAAGTGCAGAAAAAGTGAAGCAATCAAAGTTCCAAAGTCTAGCCTTGGCTTCAGCCGGCTAGACAAGGCAGTAGCACAAGTAGTAGAGAAAGAGCGATTGAATGTGTAAATGTGTGTTTTTGAACTCAGTTGTTGGTTTCTTGTTAATGAAAACATTAGGGTATTTATAGCTTTAAAAACGAGTAGACAAATAAGGTAACAAGTAAAAGTTTAACCAAATATGGAAATAATCACAATCAGAATCAATTAATGCAAGTACTTCCCTTTAATGAAGGAATTACTGCTTAAACGGATACTAGTAGGGGAAATTAAGGAAGAAAAATCAATTTGAGAAAGATTAATTTCTGACCATATAGGGGATAGTAAAAGTATAGAGTAAATAATTAAGTATAAGTACAAAATATACATAATTTTGGGAAAGGATTCAGCAGGGGTAAAACATCACAGCAAAGGAGGGGAATCAATCAATTTAAACAAAACGAGTGAAACTAGGGGTTTATAAGAAAATATTTGCACTCAGTCGTAACCTTGAGGAAATCAAGATCAATCAAGAAAGAATCGTGATTCTGCACTTCGCCGTAAAAATAGAGAAGAATGAACATCAAGGCCAATCGTATTGACAAAAGAAACAACTAGATGCACACAAACATACAACAGTAACAGGAGTAGGCTAGGGCTCAGTAGTAGAAGAACCTAATCGAAGCATGGTAGTCAGCCAAGTCAAGTAGCCACATAGAAACAAAAAAATGAAGGAAATAGTCTAACACATAGCAACAGGTAGAGAATATCAAATCAACACACTGAAATAAGTAAATGTAGTCTTCAAAAGCTCACAGTAACAAGTGAGGGAAGTTTTAAGAAATTAGGATTTTAGCAATAGTCGAGTAAAAAAATGGTAAGATCTTTGAATCAGTCAACAAAGAAGGGGATCTAAACACAAAGAACTTAATCGAAACAAGTATACACACAAAACAAACAAGGACAGTTTCAGAACCCATATAGAACCAAAAAATACCCAGGGTTTTAACACGATGAACCAGGTAGAAGAAAACATAACAAATCGTTTAAACATAGTAAAACCATAAAGCAAAACTGAGAATTGGAGCAGAGATCTTTTAAAAGAGGTAGAGAAAACCCTAATCGTTGAAAACAAAAAGTCGCTTTAAAAAATTGGAGAACCTTTAAGGAAAACACTTAAGAGGTTCATGACATACACAGATCTAAGACAAATCTGAAAGAAAAATCGGAAAGCATTTAAAGCTAAGGTTTCGGAGTACCTAGAAAAATAAGAAAGACTTTGAAAAGTTACTGATCTAGCCGGAAAAGTCAAGGATCTGACTCGAACAACCATGAATGGACGGAAAGAGGCCACAGACAGAAGTTGAGTGAAGACTGGACCAGATCTCTTCGATATCTGTCCATGAAATCACACAAACGGGCCACCAGGAGATGTATGAGATAAGTACACGTCTCAAACAGCCACGGGAGCCCATAGATGGGGTGGGGGTTGATGGGAATTAAGGTGGATTTAGGTGGCGGTGGCTAGGGTTTGAGTGAAGTTGTAGAGCGAATTAGGGAGGATGGGGATTCAAGGGTGGCGGGTAGGTGAGAATGATTTAGGTTAGCGTGGTCGTTTGGGTTAAGAAAAGGTAAGGGTGAACGGTGGTTGTTGATCTCTGTGATCAACGGCCAGGATAAGAAGGGGTCTGGGTCGGATAAGATTTAAATGGGTCAGGGGCGGGTTTTAATTAGAAATTGGGGATTGATTTGGTTATAATTGAAAGCCAAATGTGGCTACGAGTTAAATAGCCTTTTTTTCCTTTTTAATTTACCAAAAATAGCAAATAGTTTTCAGAAAATAAATCCAAAGTAGTAGAATGATTTATAATACATAATTGACAGCATAAAAATACAAGACTCTACTTTATGAATATAAAACATAATTAAACCTTAGAAATGGTTAATATTGCAATTATATGTAATTTATCTTTAAAAATACTAAATAAAATTGTAAAAATTGCTTTAGCCATATTTTGGCATAAATATAGAAATCCCATAGATGGATTATCAAAGTAATAATTTTAGAAATAAATATTGGGGATTTTATGGATAAAAAAGGAGAGAATAAAATCAATTTAAAACCTTAAGATTATGGAAAAAATAATAAGAACCTCGGACATGCTTATATATGCATATATATGCTATTTTGAAGGTATTTTTCATATTTAAAATATATAAAAAAATTGGGTATCAACAACCTATATGTTTCTATATCTTGAGCTGCATTGTTTTCTAACTTTTTTATTTGAGCTGGTAGAGATTGGTAATATTGGACGACAGTGGTTTAATTTCGAGGTATTGGTTATCATTTCCTATTGGCTATTTAATTCTGTATCGTATTTAAATTATTCTGTCATTATTATGGGCCGCGTATAGGTTTTAGCATTAGTGATCCGTCCTCGTCACTACTTCACCGAGGTTAGGCTCGGCACTTACTAGTGGATAGGTTCAGTTGTACTAATACTGCACTCTACACACTGTGCAAGTTTTGGAGACGATCCCAGCAGCGCTTGCTAGCGAGCTCGGATCCGACATTTGTGGAGACTTGAGGTATGGTTGTTCAGTGCCCACAGCTCCTAGAGTTCCCATCCTCTTTTCTTTTAGTTTTACTCAGATAGCTTTGTACTTATTTCGAACCTTTATGTGTATTACTTTAGAAGCTCGTGCACTTGTGACATCAGGTTTAGGAAATTGTAATAGACGTTGCTTGTTTAGCTTCTACATTTATATTTAGAATGTATCTATTATTTCAGTTCGCTATTAATGTTATCTTTTAAGATGCTAAAAGAAGTCAATTATTCTAACGTTAGCTTGCCTAGCAAGTGAAATGTTAGGCGCCATCACGATCCCGACGGTGGGAATTCCGGGTCATGACATCTGGAGTAGTAGGTTTCCCTTAGAATTTTCCATAGTGAACTTATGTCGGATATACTTGGTCAATTGGTAGATTTGATATCTTTGAACCATGGAACTTTAGTGTATACCCAGACAACCATAATTTACACAGTCAACCCTTTAACTGGCTTTGGTTTTCCTTTTTGTGTTCGTTTCAACCATGAACACCGCATGGTTCATAAGTGCTTAGAGAACTAGACTCGCATAATTCTCTTTGAAGCGTCTTACACTTAACACATATATAGTTGATTTCTAAAAGTGTTATCCCATAGATACACTATTCGATATACTCCGTATCAAACTTAAAAATCATTAAAAATACTTAACGCTTTATCCTTGGTATTGAACATTGTCTCTTCACAAGAATAAACCGAAATTTTATTTAACAATACTGAAACCTCACTAATGACTTTGTTTGATCTCTTTGAACCTAGATCTTGGGATCTTCAATTTTCTAGGTAGAGTTACCTGCACGATGACTTGTCCTCAGCCATAGTCCCATTCGCTTCATTGATTTATCAACCGCCTCTCTATCTAGGACTTTTGTAAGTGGATCCGACATATTATCTTTTGACTTTACGTAGTCAATTGTGATAATTCTACTAGAGAGTAGTTGTCTAACGATATTATGTATTTGTCGTATGTGAAGAGATTTTCTGTTATTCATAACGCTTCCAGACCTTCCTATTACCGTTTGACTATCACAACGTATGCATATAGGAACCACTGGTTTGTGCCAAAATGGAATATCTTCCAAGAAATTCCGAAGCCATTCAGGTTCTTCTCCAACCTTATTTAAAGTTATAAACTCAGACTTCATTCTAGAGCGAGCAATGCATGTTTGTTTGGATAATTTTCAAGAAACTGCTCCTCCACCAATGGTAAAAACATATCCACTTGGACTTTGTTTCTGATGATCCAGTTTGCATCACGGTATCCTTCTATTATCGTAGGATACTTACTACAATGCAAAGCATAATCTTGGTTATGCCTTAGATATCCCAAAACTCGTTTCACTGCCATCTAGTGAGTTTGGTCGGGATTACTTGTGTAATGACTCAATTTACTTACTACACAAGCTATTTCAGGACGTGTACAATTCATAATGTACATTAAACTTCCGAACACATGAGCATAATCCGGTTGAGATTTTCTTTTACCTAGATTCTTTGTAAGAGACACATTTATATCAATTGGGGTCTTTGCGACTTTGAAATCTAGATACATGAATTTTCCAAGAACCATTTTAACTTAATGAGATTGAGAAAATGCCAGTCCTTGAGGAGTCCTATGGATTTTAATTCCTAGAGTTAAATCAGCAACTCCCAAGTCTTTCGTATCAAACTTGCTAACAAGCATACACTTAGTAGCATTTATATTTGGAATATCTTTGCTCATTATTAATATATCTTCAACATATAACACATACAATGACTACATAATTTGAAGTATTTTTAATGTAAACACATTTATTATATTCATTAATCTTAAATCCATTTTCCAACATTATTTGGTCAAACTTCGCATGTTATTGTTTGGGTGTTTGTTTCAATCTGTAAAGTGACTTAACAAAATGGAACATTTTCTTTTCTTTTTCGGGAACCATGAACCCTTCAGGCTGTTCAATATAAATTTCTTCCTCCAAATTTCCATTTAAGAAGGTTGTCTTCACATTCATATGATGGATTTCAAGACCATACACGCCAGCTAATGCTATTAATGCTCGAATAGATGTAATCATCGTTACCGGTGAGCATGTATCAAAATAATTAGGAACTTCTCATTGTCTAAACCCTTTGACAACTAATATTACCTTATATTTGTCAATAATACCATAAAATTTCATTTTTCTTCTAAAAATCCACTTAGAACCCAAAGGTTTATTTCCTGGAGAGAGAACAACTAATTCCCAAGTATGATTACTTAATATGGATTATATCTCACTATTTACTGCGTCTTTCCAATAGTGTGCTTCCGAGGAAGATATTGCTTCTTTAAACCTTCGAGGCTCATTTTTCAATAAAAATGTCAAAAAGTCTGGTCCAAACGAAGTAGTTATTCTTTGATGTTTACTACGTCTTGGATTTTCCTCATTAAACGTAATTTCCTTTGCTTCTTCTCAAGGCTGCTTAGATTTTTCAATCGATGACGCGCATTCATTTAAATACGGATAAATATTCTCAAAGAATTCAACATTATCGGATTTGATTCCATATTAATATAATTGTCGTGATTTTCTGATTTATGAAGCAGAAAACGATATGCCTTACTATTTCTTGTATATCCTATGAAAACGCAATCAACCGTTTTCGGTCCAATCTTCACCCTTTTGGTTTAGAAACTTGCACGTTAGACAAATAGCCGTGTACTTTAAAATATTTTAAGTTAGGTTTCCTACCTTTCAATTTTTCATATGAATAGATTGTATTTTGCTATGGTGAACTCGATTGAGTATTTGGTTAGTTGTAAGAGTAGCTTCTCCCACAAGTTATGGGTAATACAAAACTTATCAATGAGGAATTCAACATCTCCTTTAATGTTTTATCCGTTCTTTTCGCATTCCATTAGATTGTGGTGAGTAAGGGGAAGTTGTTTGGTGAATAATGCCATATTTCGAATTCACCACCCCTATCACTTCTTATCAGTTTGATCTTCATGTTTAGTTGCGTTTCAATTTTATTTTTGTATTGCTTGAATGCATCAATTACTTCATCTTTAATATTAAGAAGTAAATATAACAATATTTAGTACAGTCGTCAATAAAAGTTATGAAATACATTTTCCACCGCGAGATGGTATTGACTTCATGTCGCAAATATCTGTGTGAATTAAGTCCTAAAGGATTTGAATTCCTTTCAATCGATTCATAAGGATGTTTAACATACTTAGATTCCACACATATTTGACATTTAAAATTATCACATTCAAATTTAGGCAATACTTCCAAGTTAGTCATTTTTCCTAAAGTTTTGAAGTTGATATGACCTAAACGTGCATGCCATAAATTATTTAACTCGAGTAAGTATGAAGAAGCTTGTACTTTATTAATATCAATATTTATTACATTTAACTTGAAAAGTCCCTCAGTTAGGTAACATTTTCCTACATACAAATCATTCTTACTTATTACAACTTTTTAGAAACAAACATATACTTAAATCCATTCTTGATAAGAAGTCCAGCATAGACCAGATTCTTTCCGAATTTAAGGAACATGGAGAACATTTTTTAGAGTCACAATTTTATCTGAAGTCATCTTCAAAGATATTTTTAACACCTTCGATTTTTATTAATATGGAGTTTCTCATAAAGATAGTCTCGTCGGGCCCTACGAGAACATAAAAGGCAAATAACTCTTTGTTAGCACAAACATGGCGAGTGGCTCCAGAATCAATCCACCACTATTTGGGATTTCCTACCAAGCTTCATTAAGATAGCATGGCACATAAGTACTCCATTTCATCATTCTTTTCAACCATGTTTGATACACTCTTCTTCATGTCCTTTTTCGGTGCACGACAGTCCATAACATTATGTCCAACCTTTCCACAGTTGTGGAATTTACCTTTGAACTTCTTCTCAACAGCCTTGTTGTCTTTCCACGGGACTTCTTCTCAACAACCTTGTTGTCTTTTTCAATTCGTAGAGGAACAATAAGGTCTTCAAGCGTCATCTCTTTGCACTTGCATTTCAAGTAATTCGTAAAGTCCTTCCACAATAGAGGCAATTTTTGAATAAATGCCGCAATATGAAACGCTCATTTATGACCATACCTTCAATCATAAATTTATAATTAGTAAATAATCAATAATCAATATCTTGAATAAAAACATTGACTCAATTTATACCTTTATTTACCGCGAAAATGGTAATAATAATTAAATTTGTTGATAGGACTCTAAAAATACGTGATATATTTTTATGCTAGTTGTTAAGCAGTTGACGATATATGTATGATACTTAGAAATGAAATAAGGTTAAAGAGAGAGTGATAATAAAACCGATAGGTTATCAATTGGGGCCTCGAGCTGGTCGATTCGAGGTCCTCGACGTCGATTCCAGAGCTCGGCAACGAGCTATCGAGGGTGATCGGGGTAAGGCTAGCAGTTATGATAAAATTAACGGAGGCTCTTTATGGTCAATGATAAGCAATAAATGAATAAAAAAATATGAAGGTAACAAGTGAGAGCAATAATATCAATAGAATATGTTAGAGAGCAAAGATACCGTTCTTCTATATTTCGTATGGAGCAGCTAAAGCAACAAGACTTACAAAATGACACGGATCCCTTTTATATAGGAGGGGGATCCCTACATAGTACAAAATGCATTAATTTGTAAAGATATGAAGACGGGACAGCTAGACATGACACCCTGATTCAGGCTTAGAGTAGATAGCTAGGCCCCATCAGTCTTAGCCATACGCCTTAGGAACTCACCATTTTTATCATAGTCATGGTTATCACTATCTTGGGGTAGGGTGTCGACGATCCTCGAGGGAGGATACTTGGATGTGGCCTCGAGCGTATAAAGTGATATTCTGAAGTACCTTAATGACGAGAAATTGGACCTTCTGATTTTGTCGTATACAGATAGTCTCCGCTTTTCCTATAACAAAGCGGTGGGAAATGATTTTGATACCCAACTCTATGGGCTTCTCGCGATGATGTCATACTGATAATGTAACATATGATGTAAGCCTTCAAGATAACCAGGACGTCCCATGGACTTGTCTTTTTGTCGTCATTTAATGCACTGTCAATTCCCATTCTCCAAAGCAATAGTACTGCCACTGATTTGGTTTTTGATAACACATTGGTTGTGCCTACCGAGCCGTCTTTCAAAGGCATTAATGGTCTTGTTATCACCCCTTATAAATGGGGGCCTTCCAGCACTACCTCTTTATCTAAGTGCCTTTCTTCATTCATTCAACCCTTTCTTCTCACTATCTTCCTCCATAGCTACCTACCATGTTTGGGATACATGGCTTTGAGGTTAGATGGTGGTGTCTTCATGAGCCACTCCATGACCCTCTGCCTGGGCTCTGCCTCACCGAGTGGGATCGCGCTATTTTGTCGCTATTGTTGTTGCTATTATAGTTGTTATTGCTGTCGTTGTTGGCTCGAGATAGGGGAGCCGATTTCTTCCAACTCAGGAATGTGTTTATACTATACACTGCTGCTCAGGAGGGCATTTGGATTATACACCGCTGCTTACTCTCCTACCCTGGCCTGGTGTGGCACTTCATCCACTGAGTTTCCCAAGGGATAAAATGGCACAACCGATTGTTAGACTCGTTTCGATGTCCCGGAAGGTGGACTTAGAGTGGTCGTGCAAGTAGGGTTGAGGCATGCCGAATCTTCAACTTTTGGCTTTGGCGGGATATGTCTCTTTTTTCTGCCTCTTCTACATAACTTTCCTCTTCTTTATCTTCCTCCTTTCCTCTTCTTCATCTTCTCCCTCGGAGGTATTACTCTGTGGGATCGATATGGGAACCTAGGGGAGGTGGCGGTCGAATATATCACCATCGAGGATGCATGTTCGAAGAGATGGTGCTCGGAGATGATGTTATCAAAGATGTGCCTTCGAGAGTAGACTAGGCTCTAGGATTTTACTAAATGTATACCCTTTCGCTTCTTTGTTTCTGTGTAAGGACCCTTTGTGGGATTTTGTAATCATATGTAAGGACCCTCATGGGTTTTTGTAATCGAATGTTTATGAATACAAAGACTTTTCTTCAATTTTGTCTTTGATGCTTACTGTAATCCCTTTCATTTATGTTTATGGAGACTCTGAATGCATGACTCTGTCGGTTACTACCTATGTCGAACCTAGATGAGAGTATCTTTTCTGACCTTTGATCGATAAAAACGGCTCTTTGTCGAATCTTTTGTCATTCCTCGGACCAAGCCTGGATTGGTCTGATAAACTCGGGTTGTCGAAACCCTTACTTTAAGTTGTAGGAGAATAATACCTCGAGCCTTAAGACCATGATTTATCATTCAGACCTTGCGGTAATCTTTGAGGTGAGATTATCTTAGAGGTCCGATGATAGAGACTACATCTAATATTTCAAGAGGGTTCCCCGAGTGAGGATTAACTCGAGGCGTCTAGGGACTTGCCTTGAACTTAGTGTAAATAACCTTAAGTCATTGTAGATAGGTTTAGGGTGAGGGGATTTCCGGGTTTAGATGATATCCCGAGGTCAAGCCCTTACGAACAGACTTTGGAATGCTTATCTCTCTGGAGCCTAACTTCTTTTTGATGGAGGTCCTCGAGGTCGAGTACCACCTAGGGACCGGCGATGATGCCGTTGGCTTCTTAAAGCCTAACTTCTTTTTGGCAGAGGTCCTCAAGGTCAGGTACCACCTCAGGACTGACGATGATGTCGTTAGCTTCTTAAAGCCTAACTTTTTTGGCAAAGGTCCTCGAGGTCGGGTACCACCTTGGGACTGGAGATGATGTCGTTGGCTTCTTAAAGCATAACTTCTTTTGGGCAGAGGTCCTCGAGGTCGGGCACCACCTCAAGAATGGAAATGATATTGTTGGCTTCTTAAAGCCTAACTTCTTTTTGGCGGAGGTCCTCGATGTTGGGTACCACCTCGGGACTGGAGATGATGTTATTGTCTTTTTAAAGCCTAACTTCTTTTTGGCAGAGGTCCTCGAGGTCGGGTATCACATCGGGACTGGAGATGATATCGTTGGCTTCTTAAAGCCTAACTTCTTTTTGGCAGAGGTCCTCGAGGTCGGGTACCACAACGGGACTAGAGATGATGTTGTTGGCTTCTTAAAGCCTAACTTCTTTTAGGCGGAGGTCCTCAAGGTCGGGTACCACCTCGAGACTGGAGATGATGATGTTGGCTTCTAAAAGCCTAACTTCTTTTTGGTGAATGTCCTCGAGGTTGGGTACCACCTCGGGACTAGAGATGATGATGTTGGTTTCTTAAAGCCAAATTTTTTTTGCCAGAGGTCCTCGAGGTCGGGTACCACCTCGGGATTGGAGATGATGCCGTTGGCTTCTTAAATCCTAACTTTTTTTTGGCGGAGGTCCTTGAGTCGGGTACCACCTTGGGAGTAGAGATAAAGTCGTTGGCTTCTTAAAGCCTAACTTCTTTTTGGTAGAGGTGTTTGAGGTCGGATACCACCTCGGGGCTGGAGATGATGTCGTTGGCTTCTTAAAGCCTAAATTCTTTTTGGCAAAGAACCTTAAGGTGGGGTACCTCCTCGGGACTGACGATGATGCCGATGACCTTTCGGGTGGGGTGGATCGTTGCCATTTTCTCATATATAGGGTTGTTTTTGCTTCTTTGGAGACCCCGCCATTTTAAGCAATTACCCTTCTTTTTTTGTGTTAAGATTTTCGTCACTCTAGTGCTAACATGCTTGCACAAATATCCGCTCTAGCTTTCCGATTTTTCCACCATCATGACTGCTCCATCGGGGTCTGTTCGGCAAAGAGGGGAGAGTTCCACCTCTGGTGTTCAGGACCAACGAGAGATTTTGGAGATTACTTCTTTGATAAGAGAAGAAAACCTTGGGTTAGTGAGAAAAGACTGCGGATGGGAGGAGGAAGTAGTGTTACAGCTACTTTCACTCGGTGAAGGCATTAAGGACCACACCAATGGGTTCCTGAATGTTTACATGTATCCTTTCATGTTGGTCCCCCTTGATAGGGTTGTGCTCGACTTGTGTTTAAAGTATCATGTTACCTTGGCGTAGATCCATCTGTCATTTTGGCGGATAGTGTTGATGAAAAGGTTTTCCGTAGAGAAAGCGGGGCTTGATTTTACGCTAAGTCATCTTATCAGGTTGTATTGACCCTTTCACCATAGGGGTCTTCTAACCTTGCAATGTCGTTCGACCACTCCCTTCGTCATCGATGATGAGGAAGACAGAGATCAGGAATGGATGAGTCGATTCATTCGAGTACAGACCGCTGACATTATCCCCGGGGAGCTTATTCCATTCCTTGAAGAATGGAACTATACATGTAAGTGGTGCATTCCATGTCTTCTTAGCTTTGTTTATGGCAAAGGATGGTTTCATAATCGTGTCTCTTTTTTCTATTTCTATAGAGGTTGCGTGGGCGCTGGGCGACATTCCCGATCTGCCGGATTGGGTTCGGAAGTTGGCACCCCACTCGACTTGTGATGAGCGCACGTGGAGAACTCTATCCCGGGGAAGATGGGAAGCGAAACATCATGGTGCGTGTTATGCTTATTTTTTCCTTTTTCTTCCTTGACTTGGAGAGGCATTTTTCCCTTTTTATGTATTAATATTGTTGTTTTAGGCATCGGAGGGCCTCCCGAGGCAATGTA